>JADRCC010563324.1:0-18218 GCA_019843855.1 Hylomyscus alleni
TGTGTTCCAGAGATAGCCAAGGTTGTACTTTATGCTGTAGCTGTAATGTATAAGAGTCACTCAGCTGGTTTGAAGGCATGAAGGGTTCATGAAGAGCAGCTGAGGCTTGGCACTGTGAGATGCCATGGAAGGACATTGGTAAAGGTAAAGTCTCAGTTGTGGTTGATAGTCTAGGACTGAAGGAGTCATACCAAGAAGTTAAGGGTTTGCACAATGAAGAGAGTGTAAGACAAGCTATTGGTAAAGCCTAGTTGCAGCAGAAGACTCCAGTGTATAGTAGATGCCAGTATCATGGGATGATCACCAAGAACAACAGCAGCAGTGGAGTCTATCAACCTGAACTTAGAGTGCTACAGAGGACAGAGCTGGAGAAGTGATGCCAGCCCTTTGGAGCAGCCCAGAAGATCATGTGTGTGGATCCCAGACATTGAAGCAAGAAGCTGTAGCATTGAAGTTGCCTTGGACAAGACATTAAAGATGCCAGAGCCATAAGATATCTGCTGAGGAAAGCTGCAAATGGGGAGTGGAACTAACCCAAGAGAAAGAACTTTGTTGTAGTCAACAAAGATGAAAAATGAGTGGGAATCTGAATACCATTTTGACATCAGACATGGAGATGCAGAATTTGGAGTCTATTCAGCTGGTTTCCTGTCTTGCTTTGAAGATTACACTTATGAGTGATTGGATGAATCTCAGAAGAGACTTCAAATTTTGGGCTTTTAATATTGTTGAGACTGCTATAGAATATGGGGACTTTGGAATTTGGATTAAAAGTACATTTTTATTATGCTATGTCTTGGCATGGCCCTATAGACTCGTGTGTTTGAACAAGCCTTTTGGGGCCACGGTGTAGAAGGTGATGGTTTGTATATGCTTGGCCCAGGGAGTGACCTTGGAGGTGACCTTGTTGGAGTAGGTGTGTCACTGTGGGTGTGGTCTTTAAAACTTCTAGTCCTAGCTGCCTGGAAACCAATCTTCCACTAGCAGCCTTCAGTTGAAGATTTAGAACTCTCAGCTCTGCCTGCACTGTACCTGCCTAAATGCTGCCATGCTTCCACCTTGATGTTAATGGACTGAACCTGTGAACCTTGGAGCCATCCCCAATTAAATGTTGTCCTTTATAAGACTTGCCTTGGTCATGGTATCTGTTCACAGTACTAAGACCCTAAATCAGACAGAAGACTTTGGAAGGGAATAATCAAAGACACTTTCTCAATCCATTAAGGATTCTAAAGCACTGATGACAGTAGTCAAGATATGGAATCACCTTAGATGTCCACTGGGAGAAGATATAGTGTAATACATGCTCAATGGTGTTATTGTTCAGTCATAAACTAGGAATGGAATTTTCTCATCTGTAAGAACAAGGATGAGACTAAAGTGAAGTGAGTCAGAGACAGGGATACAGTATGTTTGTACTCTGATATTATTCTTCTATGAGTCCAGGTAAAATACATGATCCCAGAGAACAAACTAAAGTAGTCATCACTAGAGCATAGAAGGAATAGTAATTTAGATCTAGAGTGTTCTCCAAGTAACATGTATTAGTTGCCAGCATCCTTCTCAGAGATAGGGAAGACATTAGAAATTGAGGCTCCCTGGAAGAAATAAAGGTCAATAGACATATGACCTTGAAAGGGATATTGGGTCATCAGTCTATCTATCTATCTATCTATCTATCTATCTATCTATCTATCTAGATATATCTGTCTAATAGATATCAGATATAGATATTAGATAGATGATATCTATTGATAACATATATATATACATACATACATACATACATACATACATATATATATATATCAGACGTATCTACATCTATATGTAGATATAAATATAGATAGGTAGATATCATCTATCATCATCTATATCTATCTGCATCTGTTTTTAACTTTTTTAATTAATTGGTTATTTTATTTATGTACATTTCAAATATTGTCCCACTTCCCACTTTCCCCTCCACAATTTCTCCCTATATCATCCCCCTTCCCCTTCCGTTTGCCTATAAGAGAGTGCTCCCCCATCCACACACTCTAGCATCCCCCTATGCTGGGGCAACAAGCTTCCACAGGAGGAAGGGCTTCCCCTCCCATTTATGTCAGATAAGGCAATCTTCTGCTACATATGTAGCAGGAGCCAGGTACCCATCTATAGATATTCTTTGGTTGGTGGTCCTTGGGAACTGAGGGTTATAGTTAGTTGATTTTTGTTGTTCTTCCTGTGAGGTTCTAATTTCCTTCAGCTCCTTCAATCCTTCCCCTAACTCTTCCGCTTGGGTCCCTGGGCTCAGTCCATTGGTTGGCTATGAGTATCTACATCTGTATTAGTCAAGTGCTGATGGAGCCTCTCAGAGGAAAGCTTCTGTCTGCGAGGGCTTCTTGGCATCAGCAATAGTGTTGTTATTTGGTGTCTGCAAATGGGATGGATACTAAGGTAGGACAGTCTCTGGATGGCCTTTTGTTCAGTCTCTGCTCCATTTTTTGTCCCTGTGATTCCTTTAGACAAAAACAATTCTTGGTTAAAATTTTTGAGAAGGGTGAGTGGCCCCATCAACTGGGGAGCCATGCCTATCTACTGAAGGTGGTCTCTTCAGGTTTCATCTCGAATTTGTTGAGTATTTCAACTATTGTATCCCTATTGGGTCCTGGGAGCCTCTTATTCCCTGAGACAGTCTAGTGGTTACCTCAGTTCTCCACCCACTATAACTACATATTTCTATTCATTCTCCTGCCCCACTGGACTTCTCTCAGATCTCTTCCCATATCTGTCCCTGCCCTTCCTTTTCCACCATCCCTTCTCCCTCCCAGATCCCTCCTACCCTCTATCTCTTGGGATTATTTTGTTCACCTTTGTAAGTAGGATTGAAGCACCCTCACTTTGGTCATGCTTCTTGTTAAGCTTCATATGGTCTTTTAGTTGTATCATTCGTATTCTAAGCTTATGGACTAATATCCACTTATCAGTGAGTACATACCATGTGTATTCTTTTGGGTATGGGTTGCCTCACTAAGATGATATTTTCTAGTTCCATTTATTTGCCTGCAAAACTCATGAATGCGTCATTTATAATAGCTGGGTAGTATATCATTGTGTAAATGTACCATATTTTCTAAATCCATTCTTACATTGAAGGACATCTGGATTGTTTCTAGCTTCTGGCTATTATAAATAAGACTGCTATGAACATAGTGGAACATGTGCCCTTGCTCTGTGTTGGGTATATGCCCAGTAGTGGCATAGCTGGGTCTTCTGGTGGAAATATTTCCAATTTTCTGAGAAACCGCCAGATTGTTTTCCAAAGTGATCTTACCAGCTTGCAATCCCACCAGCAATGGAGGAGTGTCCCTTTTTCTGAACATCTTCTCTAGCATCTGCTGTCACCTGAGTTTTTTATCTTAGTTATTCTGATTGGTTCATTTTGATTTTTTTTCCCTAATGACTAAGGATATTGAGCATTTCCTTAGGTGCTTCTCAGCCATTCAAGATTCCTCAGTTGAGAATGCTTTGTTTAGCTCTCTACCCCATTTTCAATAGGGTTATTTCATTCTCTGGAGTTAATCTCTTGAGTTCTTAGTGTATTTTGGATATTAGCCCTCTATCGGATGTAGGATTGGTAAAGATCTTTTCCCAATCTGTAGGTTGTCGTTTTGTTCTTTTGACAGTGTCCTTTGCCTTACAGAAACTTTTCTATTTTATGAAGTCCCACTGTAAATTGTTGATCTTAGATCATGAGCTATTGGTGTTCTGTTAAGGAAATTTTGCCCTGGGCCAATATATTCAAGGCTCCTTCCCAATTTCTCTTGTATTAGATTTAGCATATGTGGTTTCATGTGTGCATCCTTGATCCATTTGAAGGTCTCATAGAATTCTGCACTAAAACTATTGATTCCCACGCCTTTCTTTTGTTGGGAGAATTTTAATGACTGCTTCTATTTCCTTAGGGGTTATGGGACTGTTTCAAGGTTCATCTGATACTAATTTGACTTTGGTACCTGACATCTGTCTAGAAAATCATCCATTTCTCCTAGATTTTCCAATTTCGTTCAGTACAGGCTTTTGTAGTAAGATCTGATGATTTTTTGAGTTTCTTCAGTTTTTGTTGTTATGTCTCCCTTTTCAGTTCTGATTTTTGTTAATTTGTATACTGTCTCTGTATCTGGATTTAGTTAGTTTGGCTAAGAGTTTGTCTATCTTCTCAATTTTCTCAAAGAATCACTCCTATTTTTGTTAATTCTTTGTATCGTTTTCTTTCTTTCTAATTGGCTGATTTCAGCCTTGAGTTTGATTATTTCCTGCTAATGCTCCTCTTGGGTGTATTTGGTCCTTTTTGTTCTTGAGCTTTCAGATATGCTGTTAAGTTGCTAGTGTAGGAGCTCTCCAATTTTTATGAAGGCATTCAGTGCTATGGGTTTTCCTCTAAGCACTGCTTTCATTGTGTTCCATAAGTCTGAGTATGCTGTGCCTTCATTTTATTTTTAAGTTCTAGAAAATCTGTAATTTCTTTCTTTATTTCTTCCCCGACCAAATTATCATTGAATAGAGAGTTGTTAAGCTTCCATGAGTATGTGGGCTTTCTGTTGTTTTTGTTGTGATTGAACATCAGCCTCAATTCATCCTGATCTGATAGAATGCATGGGATTAGCTCAATCTTCTATGTGTTGAGGTTTGTTTTGTGACGATTATATGGTCAGATTTGGATAATGTACTATGAGTTGCTGAGAAGAAGGTATATTCTTTGGTTTTAGGTTAAAATGTTCTGTAGATATCTGTCAAATCCATTTGGTTCATAACTTCTGTTAGTATCACTGTGTCTCTGTTTAGTTTCTGTTTCCATGATCTGTCCATTGGTGAGAGTGGGTTGTTGAAGTCTCCCACTATTATTGTGTGAGGTTCAATGTGTGTTTTGATCTTGAGTAATATTAATTTTACAAATTCAGAGTTCATCTTGAGGAACTTTCCTTCAATGTGTACATAGTATCTTTCCCTATTTTTTTTTTCTTGATAACTTTTGGCTGAAAGTTCATTTTATCAGCTGGGCGGTGGTGACGCACGCCTTTAATCCCAGCACTTGGGAGGCAGAGGCAGGCAAATTTCTGAGTTTGAAACCAGCCTGTCTACAGAGTGAGTTCCAGGACAGCCAGGGCTATACAGAGACACCCTGTCTCAGGGAAAAAAAGAAAAAAGAAAAATGAAAAGAAAAAGTAAACGTTTATTTTATTAGATATTAGAATGGTTACTCCAGCTTGTTTTTGGGGGGCCATTTGTTTGGAAATTTCTTTTCCAGGCTTTTACTCTGAGGTAGTGTCTGTCTTTGTCACTGAGGTATATTTCTGCTATGTAGCAAAATATATCCTGCCTGTATATGTATCCAGTCTGTTAGCCTATGTCTTTTTAATGGGGGATTGAGTAAATTCAGATGTTGAGAGATATTGAAGACCAATGATTGTTGCTTCCTGTTATTTTTGTTGTTGTTGTTAGAGATGATATTATGTTTATATGATTCTCTTCTTTTGAGTTTGTTATGAGTAGAGTAATTTCTTGGTTATTCTTGGGTGTAGTTTCCTTTCTTGTGTTGAAGTTTTCCTTCTATTATCCTCTGTTGGGCTAGTTTATTTTTAATATATTGTGCAAATTTGGTTTTGTCATGGAATACTTTGGTTTCTCCATTTATGGTGATTGAGAGTTTTGCTGGGTATAGTAGCCTGGGCTGTCATTTGTTATCATGGTCTGCATGACATCTGTTCAAGATCTTATGGGTTTTAGAGTCTTGGTTGAGAAATCTGGTGTAATTCTGAAAAGTCTGTCTTTTATGTTACTTGACCTTTTTCCCCTTACCACTTTTAATATTCTTTCTTTGATCTGTGCATTTGGGGTTTTGATTATTTTGTGATGTGAGGGATTTCTTTTCTAGTCCAATCTGTTTTGTTTTTTGTAGGCTTCTTGTATGTTCATGGGCATTTCTTTCTTTAGGTTAAGGAAGTTTCCTTCTATGACTTTGTTGAAGATGTTTACTGGCCCTTTGAATTTGGAATCTTCACTCTCTTATCTACTTATTATTATTACATTTGGTCTTTTTATTGTGTTCTGGATTTCCTGAGTATTTTGGTTATGAGCATTTTTTGACTGTTGTGACAATATCATCTGTGGTATCTTCTACATGAGAGTCTGTCTTCTAACTCTTGTATTCTGTTGGTGATGCTTGCATCTATAACACCTGATTAGTTTTTTATCTCTAGGGATGTCTCCCTTTGTGATTTCTTTTTTGATTCTATATCCATTTTTAGACCTCAATGGTTTTGTTAAATTCCTTCACCTGTTTTCTTGTGTTTCTTTAAGGGATTTAAGTGTTTCCTCTTTAAGGGCTTCTACCTGCTTACTTGTGTTCTCCTGTATTTCTTTAAGGGAGTTATTTATATCCTCCTTAAGGTCTTCATCATCTTCATGAGATGAGATTTTAGGTCAGAATCTTGCATTTTCAGGTGTGTTAGGGTATCCAGGCCTTGCTGTGGTGGAACTACTGGGTTCCTGTGATTAATTGGTTTCTTTGGCTTATATTCATGAGCTTGCTTCTTGCCATCTGATTATCTCTGGTGTTAACTGACATTGCTGTCTCTGACTGGAGTCTGTCCTTCCTGTGAGCCTGGTTATGATGGACCTCCTTGTAAGCCTAGTTGTTTTGGAACTTCTGGGGGTCAAACAGTCACTGTATATGGGCAAGATGGTATTGAGGGCTAGAACATATGGAAGGAAGATGTATCTCTTAAGGGTGAGAGGTCCTCCATCCTCTGTTCCCAGGGAAGGGGGTGGTTCCAGTTAGGCCAGGTATTGGGGCAGGGGAAGGCAGGTTTCACCTGTGAGCCTGGTGGTATCAGAACTCCTGGAAGACAAGCTGTCTGAGGGTTTGGGGAGTCGAGGGAGGAGGTCTGGAGCACATGATCTTTTCCCAGACACAGTTGTCTGTTTCTCACTTTCTTGAAGTGAATAGGTTTCTTTGCCATTTGATGTATTACAGAATGTTCACATTGCCATAGGACAAAAGTAATAGGCTAAGTAACCATGAAATGAAAAGTCTGTGACCATTAACCAGAAAATTTTCTAAACTGATTACCTCAGGTATTTTCTCATAGATTAAAAGCTGATTAAACACTTAAGAGTAACAGGGAGTGATACTAGTTAGAGGTTGAAGATGAAGCATCAAAATACAGTTTGGAAGGAATTGATTCACATCTTCTGAGGCATGACCAAATCAACATTCACTCAAATAGGACTAAAGAAAAAACCTGAATGTTTCTAACACAAGGAAATTCTAATTGGGCTGACAAGATCATGCAGCATTGTATAAGCACTATATCCTATCAAACTCTGATTCAGATTTACTAGTTAAAAGATTTTTAAAAATATTTTATTTGCTTCACTTACCCTAATAAGATGAGTAATGCATTTAGTCATTATTAGAAAGCAGAGGTTCTTATTGGCTCCTTTCAACATCATGAGTTGAGAATGAAATAACATAAGGAATGGAATTCATTTTTCTTTACATTTCCATACATGTTCTTTAATAATTTTAATTATATATGAAAAGATTCTTGATCAAATCTTTCTTTTCTATTTTTACTAAGATGTTTGGTCATACTAATGCTAACTTTAAAATGACTAAGACAATGAAGAATACCTAGAAAATCCACTTCTAACTTGTAGACATTTCTTAATGCAGTATAAATAAAGACATGAGGCTTTCTCATTGTAGTCAACCCTCATTTGCTGACTAGGCCACAAATGTTTTCCATTCCTGTCTCCAGAGATGATGTTTGCTCCATTTAGTTATGTTTACTATACTTGTATTTTAGATAATTGTCATTGACTATATTATCCATAGGTGGAAAAAAGTTTAAGGGTTTTTCTAGTGTTTGAGTCAGCATGCAGAGATCTTGGAAGTCACCACCATTTCTACCATATATAAAAATATGAACAGAAGAGTAAGGAGCTCTTAAATGTATAAACCAAATAAAACTATAAGAAAATTGGCCCTCCAAATTAGAGCTGTTAGTAAAAGAATTAACATTGTACAAAGCTAAATGCCACAAGCAGAAATCTCTGGTGAGATCTGTACCTGGTCAGAAAAACCCAGTCACTATTTATGGCAGAGACTTCTGTGTACAGGTGATAGAGTTTAAAGCTCCAGAGAAGGAGGAATGGCATCAGCAGCACCACATACTCTCTTTAGTGTTATCATTCAGCTTCCTGGGCTTTTCTCACAATGCTCGGTAACAATCTCCATGTGCCACTTTCAGGGAAGGAGAAAGGGACTGTTCTGAAACATGCCATAACAATACGTTCCTTACATCATCTTTCACATTTCCCACTACAGAAACAATTAGATGAGCTTCTTTCCACTTTTGCCCAGTCACATTCATTCTCTAAATTCCTACAAATAGATGACATCAATATTTGGCTGCCCATCTGGACCTTGGGTATTTATTTTATTAGGGTTTTGTCTCTTATGACTTCAAATCTCCTAAAAAGTACCCAATCCTCATCTTAGTTTCCTTCCATCAATAGAGTCATTTGTCATTTCTCTGAATATTCAAACCCTTTTATCATCTATTTTCATCTTTATAATCTGTTAGCTAAGAATCTCTTTTCCCTGATAATTCTATTAATAGTTTTTCTTTTCCTTCAGTAAATATTTTCTTAAGTTATTTAAGATTTATTTATTTTATTGTATGTGTATAAGTATTTTTCCATCCATGTATGTCTGACACCATGTGTGTGCCTTGTGCCCATGGAGATCAGAAGAGGGCATCAGATTTCCTGCAACTGTAGTTTCAGGCACTTGTGAGTCATTGTATGAATGCTGAGAATCAAATTCTGGTCCTCTGCAAGAGCAAGCGCTCTTAAAGACTAATCTTGGGAGTGCTCTGACCCCAGGACTCAGGTGAGATCACCATTTTCTCTCAGTGACTGTCTAAGATGGGACCAGCCAGGAGCACACAGGCCTCAGAAGCAGCAGAGCAGCTGGGACAGGGTCTATCCTGCTTTCATCTGCACCCAGGAGATGGGGCTATTCCACAGCCCTCTGTGCAGGGGTCTTGCCAGGAGAGAGCTGGTCTCCCAGGAGTGCTGACACCAGCTTACAGACCCACAGGAGGAACAATCTTCAGCCAGAGACAGCAGAAACATCTAACACCAGAGATTACCAGATGGCAAAAGGCAAATGCAAGAATCTTACTAACAGAAACCAAGACTTCTTGACATTTCAGAACCCACTACTCCCACCAAAGCAAGTCCTGGGTACCCCAACACACTGGAAAAGCAAGATTTGGGTTTTAAAATCATGTTTCATGACGCTGATAAAGGATTTTAAGAAGGACATAAATAACTTCCTTAAAGAAATATAGGAGAGCACAGGTAAACAGCTCGAAGTCCTTAAAGAGGAAACACAAAAATCCCTTAAAGAATTACATGAAAACACATCAAAACAGGTAAAAGAATTGAACAAAACTATCCAGCATCTAAAAGAGGAAGTATAAACAATAAAGAAATCACAAAGAGAGACAACTATGGAGATAGAAAACCTGAAATAAGTCAGGAGCCATAGATGCAAGCATCCCCAACAGAATACAAGAGATAGAAGAGAGAATCTCAGGTGCAGAAGACACCATAGAAAACATTGACACAACAATCAAAGAAAATGCAAAATGCAAAAGGATCCTAACCCAAAACATTCAGGAAATACAGGACACAATGAAAAGACCAACTTAAGAATAATAGGTATGGAAGAGAGTGAAGACTTCCACCTTAAAGGGCAAGTAAATATCTTCAACAAAATTATAGAACACAACTTTCCTAACCTAAAGAAAGAGATGCTTATGAACATACAAGAAGCCTACAGAACTCCAAATAGTTAGGACCAGAAAAAAAATTCCTCCCATCATGTAATAATCAAATCACCAAATGCACAAGACAAAGAATATTAAAATCAGAAAGGGAAAAATGTCAAGTAACATATAAAGGCAGACTTATCAGAATTACACCAGACTTCTCTCCAGAAACTAAGAAATCTGGAAGATCCCTGGGCAGATGTCATACAGATCCTAAGAGAATGCTAACCCAGGCTATCATAACCATCAATACTCTCAGTTACCACAGGAGAAACAAAGGTATTCAATGACAAAACCAAATTTATAAAATATCTTTTCACAATGCAGCCCTTCAAAGGATGGAAAAAAACAACACAAGAGGGAAACCTACACCCCAGAAAAAGCAAGAAAGTAATCTTTCAATAAAACTTTTTAGATAGCCACATGAACAGAACTCCAACTCTAACAACAACAACAACAAAACAGGTGGCAAAAATTACTTTTCCTTAATTCTATTAATATCAATGGACTCAATTCCACAATAAAAAGACATAGACTAACAGACTGGTTATGTAAACAGGACACAACATTTTCTGCATATAGGAAACTCACCTCAGTGACAAAGACAGACACTACCTCAGAGTAAAAGACTGGAAAACAATTTTCCAAGCAAATGTCCCAAGAAACAAGCTGAAGTAACTATTCTAATATCAAATAAAATCGACTTTCAACTTAAAATGATCAAAAAAGATAAAGAAGGACACTTCATATTCATCAAAAGTAAAATCTGCCAAGATGAACTCTCAATTCTGAACATATATGCTCCATATGCAAGGGCACCCACCTTCATAAAAGAAATTTACTAAAACTCAAAGCACACATTGCACCTCAAACAATAATAGTGGGAGACTTCAACACCCTACTCTCATCAATGGAAAGATCATGGAAACGGAAACTAAACAGAAACACAATGAAACTAACAGAAGTTATGAAATAAATGGATTTAACAGTTATCTATAGAACATTTTATTCTAAAACAAAAGGATGTACCTTCTTCTCAGTACCTCATAGTATCTCATAGTATCCCTTGCATCCTATCAGATCACCACCAACTAAGGCTGGTTTTTAATAACAGCGTAAACAATAGAAAGCCCACATATACACGGAAGCTGAATAACACTCTACTCAATGATAACCTGGCCAAGGAAGAAATAAAGAAAGAAATTAAAGATATTTTAGAGTTTGATGAAAATGAAGGCACATCATACCCAATACCAAGGGCACAATGAAAGCAGGAAAGAGGAAAACTCATAGTACTGAGAACCTCCAAAAAGAAAGTGGAGAGAGCATACACTAGCAGCTCGATAGCACATCTGAAAGCTCTAGAACAAAAAGAAGCAAATTCACCCAAGAGGAGTAGAAACCAGTAAATAATCAAACTCAGGACTGAAATCAACCAAGTGGGAAAAAAAAAACAATACAAAGAATCAGTCAAATCAGGAGCTGGTTCTTTAAAAAAAAAAATCAACAAATTAGATAAACCCTTAGCCAGACTAACTAGAGGGCACAGAGACAGTATCCTAATTAACAAGATCAGAAATGAAAAGGGAGACATAAAAACAGAAACTCAGGAAATCCAAAAAATTGTCAGATCCTACTACAAAAGCCTATACTCAACAAAACTGGAAAACCTGGATGAAATGGACAATTTTCTAGACAGATACCAGGTACCAAAGTTAAATCAGGATCAGGTGAACCATATAAACATTCCCATAATCCCTAAAGAAATATAAACAGTCATTAGTATTCTCCCAACCAAAAAAATCACAGGACCTGATGGGTTTAATGCAGAATTCTATCAGACCTTCAAAGAAGATCTAAAACTGATACTCCTCAAACTATTCCACAAAACAGAAACAGAAGGTACTCTACCCAATTCGTTTTGTGAAGCCACAATTACTCTGATACCTAAACCACACAAAGGCCCAACAAATAAAGAGAACTTCAGACCAATTTTCCTTATGAATATCGATGGAAAAATACTCAATAAAATTCTCACAAACCGAATCCAAGAACACATCTAAATGATCATCCATCATGATCAAGTAAGCTTCATCCCAGGGATGCAGGGATTGTTCAATATACTGAAATCCATCAACATAATCCACTATACAAACAAATTCAAAGAAAAAAAACCATATGATCATTTCATTAGATGCTCAGAAAGCATTTGACAAACTCCAACACCATGTCATTATAAAAGTCTTGGAAAGATCAGGAATTTCTCACCCATACCTAAACATAGTAAAAGCAATATACATCAAACCAGTAGTCAACATCAAACTAAATGGAGAGAAACTTGAAGCAATTCTACTAAAATCAGGGACTAGACAAGGCTGTCCATTCTCTCCCCACCTATTCAATACAGTACTTGAAGTCCTAGTCAGAGCAATTAGACAACAAAAGGCGATCAAAGGGATACAAATTGAAAATGAAGAAGTCAAATTATCACTATTTGTAGATTATATGTAGTGGATATTAGCCCAGAAGCTTGGAATACCCAAAATACAATCCACAAACCACAAGAAACTCAAGAAGAAGGAAGACCAAAGTGTGGATATTTCAATCCTTTTTAGAAGGGGAAACAAACTATGCAGAGACAAACTATGGAACAGAGACTGAAGGAAGGGCAATCCAGAGACTGTTCTACCTGAAAATCCTTCATATTCAATCACAAAACTCAGACACTATTGTGGATGCCAGCAAGTGCTGGCTGACAGGAGCCTGATATAGCTATCTCCTGAGAGGCTCTGCTAGTGCCCAACTAATACAGAAGTAGAGGCTCAAAGCCGTCCATTGGACTGAGTACAGTGTCCCCATGGAAGGACCTAGAGAAAGAACCCTAGGAGCTGAATGGTTTGCAACCCCTTAGGGCAAACATCCATATGAACTAACTAGTACCCTTAGAGCTCCCATAGACTACACCACCAACCAAAGAGTACACATGGGGGGACTCATGGCTTCTGTAGCATATGTAGCAAAGGATGACCAAGTCAGTCATCAATGGGATGAGAGGCCCTTGGTCCTGTGAAGGTTCTATGCCCCAATGTAGAAGAATTCCAGGGGCAGGAAGCTGGAGAGGGTGGGTTGGTGAACAGGGGGGATGGGGTAATGGGGGATGGAGTGGAAACCAGGAAAGGGGAGAACATTTGAAATATAAATAAAGAAAATATCTAATAAAAAAAAAAGACTAAGCCACCTCTCTGTCTCCTTTGTGTATATCTTACCCTAAATATCTACTCAACTCAGAGAAGCCATTTCTAGGCTCTTTATATGAAGCAATACTAGGCACTGATAAAAAATTACTTCTTTATATGACTTTAACATTATACAACAGTTGTATGTGTGTATTTTTGTTCCTTGTTATCCATCTTTCTCTATATAATACATATTCCATATAAGAAGAGATAACATTTCTTGTTTTCTGTGAATACCAATGCATAGCGCAGATATATGCCATATAATGTATGTGTGTGCTTTCATTGTCTCATGAAGTGGTTCAAACTATGGCATCAAACCACAGCTTAAAGATAAAAGCTGTATCTAATCTATGGACAATTGAACTGAAAAACACCAGCAATGCATAGCTGTAAAGATGAGAACTTGAGTATGTAAATGCTCAATAGCCAGTCCCCACTTTTAAGACTGGCTTTAAAGTATGTATGTATGTATGTATGTATGTATGTATGTATGTATGTATGTATGCATGTGTGTGTATGGGTATGTACACAAAGTTTCACTATGGGTCCAGGCTATACTTAAACTGTCTCAATCCTCCTGCCTCTGTTTTCCAAGTGTTAGCATTACAGATCTATACCTCCACTCTTGATTTTTCACACTCTTATTTATACACAACATATCAATATCACCTGTAGGAAGACTTGAGAAAGCATCAACAAATGACAGATTTTTCCCCTGTGGAAGCTTCAGTATACTATAGTCCTTTCTCTAGCATATGTTCTTACTACAGGAAAAGAGCACACAATCGTTGTTATATTTGAATCAATGAGAAGTAGAGGGGGTGATGAAATTACAAACAAACTGTGTGTTGTTGACACGGGCACAGAGAAGTGGCAGCATCTTCCTCTGGTGCAAGTACAAATGTTATTAATGATTACTCTTTAGCTAAAACTATTGTGTACAGAAACTATCAACCCCAGCATCTCCTTCCCTGATGACTGTAACCCTAAACGGCTGCCCTACAGACTCCCTCCTGAGAATATCTGACCTACCTCCTCCTCTGTTGCCCCAGTTAACTCAATCCTTAAAATTTGCAGGTCACTATGGGAAGTCTTTGTATTACAGAACTTAAATACTTAAATGTCCCTGTAAAACACTGATTTCTGCATATAATATAAATCCACATTTCTCCCTAAAATTCTTAGTATAGAGAAGATGATTAGATATGTAGAAAGTTATCTCAACTGTTATAATTCACATTTTGAAATGCAGATTTTACTGATATGATTTATTGCATAAATACAAACTATAGAAATTCTTGAAAACCAAGAAAATTCCTGCTTTTTAAGCACATATGGACATTCCTATAACATTACATGTTTTGCTTCCAGTTGTGTTGGCAACTGATGAAACAAGGTTAAAAGACAAAAAATACATATGCCTATATAAAAATAAATTCAGAAACCATTTGATCTGCAACTAGAATGAAAGAAAAGTATAATTATTTAGTTGGATCTGTAGTTAGAAATAGAGAGGATTATCTAAAACCAAATTGAGCATATATCAAAAGTAATTTAAATGCCAAAGAGAATAATTCTAAGTCTTTAGCTAATGAAAAAGTATATAATAACATGCTGAAAAGAAATGAATAATGGTATTTTTGTATGTGAACTAATACCTCAGAAACACTGTGAATAACATGAAGGCAGGCATGTCTACATTTGGTGCTAATGTAGATTAATGCAATGAAAGAACTGATAAAAACCAGGCAGATATTCAGGAAGTTTTCCAAATCACAAAGCTATGTATGGGGAAAACCACTCCTGATTGACCTTATACCAACAGTTACTCTTCTTGTCCACTGTCAAAACCACCCATCTTACTCTCATATTGCCTTTATGCCTGACTGTAGTGTGTATTGTTAAAATGCATGCTTGCTCCCTGCCCAATGCTGGCAATGGCCACCCAGATCTCACGGCTAGCTTTTCCCAGCAGCTCTGGGGTCTATTTGTTCCTTTCTGGGTGCTGACATTGCCCATCTCACCCGACTCCCAAACCTCTAACAATCATCCCGCGGCTGTGCCTTTTCTCCTGCCACCTAAGTCACTGCCATGAATGGAAAACACCAGACAGTCTTAATATTTTAAAACCAGCCAGATAACACAACTGCTGGGCAAATAATTTCCTATCCCAATCTAACACTAGCCTCATCCATTCTTCTTGGCCTCCACCTGTGGCAGAGGCTACACACTATAGGTACCCTGAGAGGCCTACATATCTGCCACTTCTATCCGCTCCAAATAGCCTCCTCCAAATCCCCAATCCTCTGTCTCCCCTTCTCTTCCTGTCACCTGGAAATCCCACCTCTATGCCTTCACCCAGAGATTGGCTTCCGCTGTCTTTATTGACATAATTAAGAAACAATTAGGGAACCAGATTTTGGTTATCACATCCTCCCCCTATACCTGACCTCACAAGAAAGATACCTGGAGCCTTGTACTTTCCACAGCTGTTCCCTCCCCAACCCATGCTTGGCTGAATAGCAAATGATGGGACAAAAATAACAAAGAAGCAAGCAAGAGCTTTGGCATGTAATTTTATATATATGCGGGAATGTGGGGAACACCCAAGAATTGAATTATTATCAAAGAAATGGCTCAAATTCCAGCCTTAAGTACACACAGGAAACAGTATGTGTGGAATGCTACATATAAGGGAGAAATCCTAGACAATTGTGTGAAGGTTTCTTTATGCTATTTCCAGCTGGCAGCAAGTAAAGCCATGTTAGATAATTAGATAATCAAGGTTGACCTTTCCTTACAGGCAAGGAAGGAGGGCAACTTTGTAAATTAAGATCCTTATTTAAGCAAAGAAATTTTCTTTTCTAAGTTTTTTAGTTCTAAGTCATTTTCATGCCAAAATGTCACACTTTGAGATGCCAAACTCTGTTATCCTTCACTTATAATTTCATGAATCTGAACACTTTTGTTTAGATTATCATTAATTATAAAATAACCTCAAAGTTGCATTTGTTTTTTTTTTTAATTTTTAATCAGTTTTTAATCAGGTCAACTTAAATCATCATATAGCATTCTACTTACATATCAAAAGGAGAGATGACATTTGAAATATTAAAAATTATTTTAATATTGTTTATCTTAGCTTCATAATAATCTGTGTATTTAAAAACTCTATATATACATATATATACACATACACATATATGCATATATATATTTGTATGTATGTATGTATATATATATATATATATATATGTACTCTTGAAGTTTTATGCATTTCTTTTTGTCTGATTTGTCTTGTAGAGAAAAAAATTGAGTTGCCATGTAATTTTTTTGTATTTGAAATCTAGTAGTGAAGGGCATAGAAAATGGATACAAACTTAAAATACAACTCCAGAGCAAACCTATGAAGTATAAACCTTTAATATAATTTTATGCTATTGATGTTCTCTGTCAAATTTTAATACAGTCAGTAGAAGCAGAATATGGTTAATAAATGATTGTATCTCTACAGATAAGTAAGAACTATGCTTAGATGTTTTATGGGTTTAACAAATATGCATAATTTGTGTTTTATTTGTATACATATTAGTCAAAGTCACATTGAAAGAACTAATGTTCCACAATAACGAAGATCACTAGATAAGAATGCTTGAAAGAAAAGTTCTCTGAATTTCGAGATCATGTTAATTCATCCAGAACCTAATGAATTCTATTAAGATGGAAAAACACATAGCTCTTCTATATTAATCAGGACTAACTGTGCGATGTTAAATCTGAAGATCAGGATGTGGAGCAGTCAGTGCACATCTCTGCAGTTTGCCTGCAGGAAAATTGCTTTGTATTAAACTAAATTCACCAATGAAAGCAATTATTTTTCTGTAATATTTTGCCCTCAGAGAGCTGGAAGTGATTCATGTAGCAAATCATCAGACCCTAAAAATGAAGTGAAATGTTTTATTGTCAATAAAGCACTATTGCTGTAAAGGTAATTGAATAGCAAACCAACAAGCAAAAAAACAAAAAATAAATAAAACATTTTATTATTGGTATAATTTCAGGAATGTCCATAAAGTTCCCTTCAATTTCTTAAGCTAAGGAAAAATATATAACTACATAGAGCAGCTTTGCTCAGGAATATGCTCTGGGTATCTTTGTGGCCTCCTGCCTCACCTGTGCAGGAGTATATGGGATATACTTGCTTTTCTGCATTTGTTCAGAGTGGTGACATTCAATCTCACCCATTTGCAACTTCAAAGGCTTTCTCCTTTCCACCAGCTTCTTTATGCTTACAGAGTACAAACCGTTACATTTATAAACTATGAAAATGATGTCCACAGACAGGACTGAAAATAGCCGAAGGAGCAGGGATCCGAATGCTCAGTGGACCAACAGCCTCTGGCCTCTCAGCAAAGGCCATCTATGGAGCTGCTCCAGAAAAAGTGTCTGGCCTGAATGACAACATGACCTGTTTAGGAGGAGTAGAAGCTGTGGACCCAGAAGAATCTGACTCTGTTCCTCCTAACCCAGCTGCCCAGCAGTGTAGTGCTCTAGCCTGAGCTCCATCCATTTCCTCTGCTGCCCTGTGTGGTATCCTAGCCTGAGTGCCTTCTACTCACCTAGTTTCCCAGCTATGCAGTGCTCTAGCCTGGGCATCATCCACTCCCAAAGATGCTCAGCTGTTCAGTGCCTTGGCCTGGGAGCCACCGGACTGCCCTGCAATATTAGTTCTTCCTATTCTGTTTCACACAGACAATTGAAATCCTTCTTTATTTTATGGCCTGATTAGATTTCTATTGCTTTGATAAAGACTATAACCAAAAAGCAACTCAGAGAGAAAAGAATTTAATCAGTTTACAATTTGTAAAGCCAATAGTTAGGGCAGGAACTCAAGGCACAAAGCTGGGCGCAAGAACTGAATCGTATACCGTAGAGGAGCACTGACCAGTCTCAGCTTGGAGAAGGGTTCTGAGAAAGGGATGTCTGGGAGAGGCCAAAAGAATGACTTGACGTCAAATCATGTGTCCAAGCTAGGGACCTGTGCTCTGCTTGACACAGTTTTTCCAGTCTGCATGTCTCTAAGTTGTTTTTT
>JADRCC010563332.1:0-11836 GCA_019843855.1 Hylomyscus alleni
TATAAGAACAAATACCAACAACCAAATAACTAGTTGCCAATTTACAGGTAACCTCCAGAAAAATGAAGTAACTTGCCCAAAATCACACAACATTTAAGCATCAGAACTAAGATTAGAACAATAGGCTACAATGCTTTATCAAGTCCATACCTATACTCTGAGCCATAAGCAAGACAAATTGTTAGGATACATAAAGAGAAACTTAAAATTCTTGGTTATGTTATTCTTGACCTATTGTATTGGTTAGTTTTCTATCAACTTGGCACAAGCTAGAGTCACCTGATTAGAGGGAATCTCTGTTGAGAAAATGTCTTCATCACACCGACCTATAAGGAAGCCTGTGGGGCATTTTTCTGGACATATGAATGGATGTAAAGGAACCTAAGTCACCACCATCCCTTGATAGGTGGCCCTGGGTTTTATAAAAAGGCAAACTAAAGCCAAGAGAAACAAAAATGAGCTAGTGAGCAGTGATCTTCCATGATCTCTGTGTTAGTTACAGCCTCCAACTTCTTGCCTTGAATTCCTACCATTATTTCCCTCAGTAATGAACTGTTACTTGAAGGTGTAAGATGGAATAAAAGGTTTTTATCCCCAAGCTAGTTTTTGGTTATAGTATTTGTCACAGCAACAGAAAGCAAACTAAGATATAAGGGGATTTTGTCCATAAGATGACTTTAGTCTAGATAAGTGAAGACCTACCAGATCCAGTTGTCTGGGTATCTTAAAGTAGGAGGAGTGACAGACGATAGTAATGGCCTTACCTACTCAGTAGTTAGCTTTTAATGTGTTATAATGTACTGTATATTGTGAGCTCCAATTGAATCACCCATATTTACTGTTTTTAACCAGCACACCTCAGTGCCAAGGACCAGCCTCAGCTTGGAAAGGGGTTGAACATGGACTATCACCCTGACTGAAAGTCAAATTGTGGGTTCAAGCTGACAGCCTGTAGTCCACTGGAGATGGCTCCCTACAGAGATGTCTCTCTGTAAATAGCTCTTGGCTCTGTAGTCTGCTTGAGATAGCTTTCTGCTAGAGAAAGTTCTCTCTCTAGCTCTCTCTTGCTAGAAAAAATTCTAAAAGCTCTCTGGATAGCTCATGGGTTTTCCAACCAAAGTCAGAAAAGCTGCTATAAAAAATTCTTGGATTTCTAGAAAAAGATTCTAAAAGAAATGTGTTCACTTTCTAAGTAATTCTTGGGATTTCCAACCAAGGTCAGATATTTTGTTAGAAAAAATTCTAAAAGAGTTATGAAAAATTCTAAAAGAGCTGTGTTTGCTCTCTAGAGATCTCCATACAACTCAGCTCTTGCTAGAAAAAAATTCTAAAAAGAATTGCTATTGCTCACTACTAGCTTATCTTAAGCAGACCAAAAGCCCAGCTGTTTATTTACATATCAATTCAGTCATTTACTCCAGATTCCCTTTTTATTATTCCATGAATCAGCATTTTATTACCTTAGTCCCTTGATTCTTAGAAAAAGACAGAAAAACCACTTTTTTTAACATGCTAAATGAATTTAGAGATCTGCCTAGCTTTGTAAACACAAACAATAAACTTAGCTGGGTGGGATCCTGTCCTAAGATTACCATTCTAACAACACCCAGACCTCAATTAGCTCTGTCCCACGCTGACTTTGAACTCATGATCTTTTGTATCTTTCCGATAAGTTTGCTCATAGTGCAGTTGCCTGTATTTTTCTAAGTCTGTGAAGTTCCTCATATAATTCATATTGCATCCTTATATTTTGGATAGTTAAGAAATGATATACTTTTGAACTCATGTTTTCAGAGTTCTTCCCCACAGTCTTAAGGGTTGTCTTGAAGGGCTCAGCATTCTACCATTTTGCTGAGACATTAAATATGCCCTTGCCTCCTGAATTCATACTGTCCCTGATTATCATGGCGTCACTAACCTTGGCAGAGAGAACTTACAATGAAATATAGAAACAAGCCTTACACCTAACAACCATGCTCCTTGAGGTCCATATCCTGTTGGCTCTATTCCAGGAGCAGGAAACTATGTCACACTATCCTTTTGACATGGTCAAGCAAGATAGCTTGGAGAATAAACTAACTTAAAACATTAGTTTTAATGAGAACATGAATATTATATACTTAGTATCTTCATGTGAGTGGGAAGTGCATGAGTACTCTATCATCTACAAAACCATGCAGGAATAGAGATGTTACAGCTGGCTTTGACTCAAAGTCAAGGAAACAAAATGAGGACTAAGGAAGATGCCCAATGAGAATGACCTCTAAGAGAATCCTCTCCAGAAAGTTATTGAGAGTCATTTGCAGGATTTAGCAGAATCCCCTCACAAAGAAGACAGAATATGGAGGGAGTAGCATGGACCCACTTATTCTGTTAGATTGACTGAATTAGAGGCCTATGAATGGTCACAATATCCCTGTATCCTGCAAACCCTTTCTTAATTACCATGGTCCAGAAGCTTTGCCTGTTTGAAAATGGAGCAATATCACTTAAAACTGTTTTGACCTATTTCAGGACTATAAGACATATTGTATTGTTTGGAATCAGTACAACATAGATATGAATTCTAGTTCTGTCTTTTCATGTTGCTTATGATATCAAGGCATTAATTTTTCTGAGCCTTGCTTTTATTATCCATCAAATGGAATCATGACACCTAACTCACTGCAGTTTTCTACTGCCTTAAATTTGGCACAGCTTTAACCTATAGTCATTTGCAAGAGACTAAAAGATGGTACAGTGCCCATTATTGATGCCCAGAACAATAATATCATCTTTTTATTAATGAGAACTCAAGACAACTAAATTGCTAAACTTTCTGGATTAAGGCCCAGAAGATGAAGTATTTTACGAGAGTTTATACTGAGTAACTATTTTTTCTAATTCTATTTATACAATATGTAAATAAAAAGAAGTAAGACATTAATGAATTTAAAGTAAGAAAATCACAGAAAAATATAGAACTATTATCGAACATTTGGGGGAAGAAAAACAGATGTCTTGAAAGCTCTCAAAAAGGAGAGTTCTTCAAACCTCTGACAGCCCAGTTCACTGATAACTCTAATAGAACTGTGCCATGATAAAAGCATGATTTTGTTTTGTTTTGTTTTCTCAACTTTGCCCCATCTCCAAACATTCCAGGACCACAGAGAAGGAGAATTAGATTTACTTGGGAAGGTAGGCCTTCCCTTAATCCCCACCCTCACACCCCTACCCCTGTCTGCTTTCTCCCTCCAACAGTACAGAGAAGTGGAAGAGACCAAGTTGAGAATCTCCATAACAGGAGACTGGATGATGCTACCCTGTCAGAGTTTGTGTTCATGCATTGGCCAGTAGGAGAAGCCAAAGGACTAAATTTTCACACATGGCCAGAACTGCCTCAGAAAAAAACAAAGTGGAAGTCTGTAGGAAGCAAAGACTAAAACTCACTAGTGTGGCAGCCTTGGCTACTTCCCAGATGTCTCTGCTTTGCTTCCCTGTTTTCCCTTGTTAGACATCTCCACTAAGTGATATAGTAGTCACAAGCTTTGATCATCAAAACGGAGCACAAAAATGGGAAAGAATAACAGTCTGTTGGGTATCAGCTCTTCATAGTTAAACTAGTTCACTTATATATAAAAGGCTGGAAGTAAATATGTCACAGAAAGAAATATGGGAAGTGAAATTAGGACAGGGATACCAGAAGGGGCAAAGACAAGTGATGTTTCATGGAATACTACCCAGTGTCCTCACAGTCACATAACTTCCAACCCCACACAGCACTCAGCCAGATCACTGCTTTACCATGGCCAAACAGATATTTCTAATAACCAGCATTTAGATTAGAGATAAAACATTTCTGCCCCCTTAGTTCTGGCCCAAGAATTTCTTAGACAAGCAGGAGAAAGCATTACCAAGTTCCCATGGTCTAAGATAAGGGTCAGGCAAATATAGACATGAAGTTAGACTGTCTCAGCCAGGAACTGTAAGCAGTGATTTAGGGGCAGAATTCCTAGGGCTGGGGGAGGTACCAGCCTCAACATTATAGACCTAAGGAGACAAGGCTTTTTAATCTACCGAACAAATGCTAAGTCAAATTACAGAAAACACAGCACTGTAGAGATAAAAGCACATTCCCTGGGGCCAGGAAATTGTAGAGCATTAGCAGGAGAGAATTCCCCCAACCCACTCCCTATATTTATCTTTCTCTTTCTCCTTTCTTTTATCTTCATTTCTCATTTCCTGTGTCTTACTAGCATTTTAAAATAATCATTCCATATGGAATTACTCAGCAGTTTATATAAAAGTGAACTAGTTTAAATATCAAAAGCTGTATTTTTCTCTAAACAATGATACGGATTAAAACTTCTCATCTGGAAAAATCCTTAATTCTTAAGGACAGCTGAAATACAGAGAATACTGTGATAAGAAGTATGCTATGTGGCTAAGATACTTTATTTAGTTTTTAATCTTTGCTTCTGAAATCCTTACACTTTTGCATACTTCTCTTTAAAGTGGAAAGTACTTTTGTTCTCCTCATTAGCTTGATTAGGTTTTATGAAATTACCATTCAGGTTACTTTCTGTTTTAAACTTTAATATATACCAAATCTAAAACAACTTTCTTAAGTTACTTTCCAATATTCATTTTGCAAATTTTCAAATTGCAGCCCAGTTCATAAGTAACACTTACTTAGTGATTTCAAGTTTTAAAAGTCCAGAATATATTTTATTATTGCAATCCCTTCGCTTACCCTAAGTAGGAATTTTTAAATTTATTTTATCATTTGTTGATTTAAGAAGTTCATTCTAAAATCTCAGTCTAGCTTGAGTTGCTTCGTAGATTCTGCATTTGTGTGAGCGTGAATAATCTCTTCAACATTTTTTCCTGGTTCCTCCTTCCATTATGAGAGTGAGTCCCAGGGATCAAACTCAGGTTATAAAGATTGACAAGTGCTTTTACCTGCTGAGCCATCTTGCCCACCCAGAATTTATATTTAGCAAAGCACATGTCAACTGCTTTACAGAAAATAGCTCATGAAATCCCCCACGATGACCCTACAAAGTTGATACTCTTGCTTAGCTGCAGATGGAACAATCTTCAGAAAAAACTCCAGAGGTCCCCCATATCTGTGGTCTGACAGAATCCAGTGAAAAGGACTAAAATGGGAAGTAACAGGGACTCTGAGGATGAGCCCAGAAGAACATAGCTTCTTCATCAGGGATGCTCAACAGAGACTGTACACAGATGGTCCTCATGCAGGGACACCAATGTCTCTTAAGATTATGTACCTCACCCCGCCCACACCCCATCCTCCCAGATAGCAAGGTCCATAGCTGTGTATCTTTACTGAGTACCATTCAAGAAGTTTCTTCCCTTAATATATAGTATCTCAGCTTTTAAAATAAAATTTTTAATAATTAGCAATCCTTCAAATATTTAAATGGAGAAAAACATTTCAGAACCTCAATACTGGGTTCCACTTAGTAAGAATGGCTGGCCCACTTGGAAGCATGATCTTGTTAACAATTGTAAATTTAATTGTACCCCCAGTCCAAAAAATAAAGATATATTGACATAGTATCTGATACCCCATAATGTGTCTTTATTTGAAACTATTTTTAAAGAGATCCACATGAGATCTGCATGGGCCTAATCCAGAAATGGCTCTTCTAATAAAAGGGGAGAAATTTGAACAGAGACAAATGCATACAGAGAAAAAGACAGGATAATGGCACACAAGAAGAATACTGCATGAAAACAGGAGTTTAAACAGATACAATAATCCAAGGAATACAGAGATCATTGGCCAAGAAGCTCAGAAAAGGTAATTGGGGGATCCCAACCCTGACCCTTCAGGCTTCAGAAAAGCGCAGTCTTGGTACAAGACTTCAAGTCTCTGGCTTCTAGAATTAAGGTAGTCGCCTTCTGGTCTTTAGACTCCTGATTGGTGCTGGGTTTTATTTTTATTTTTGTTTTTTTTTTCTTGTGGGAGGTTTTTTGAGGGAGGGTCTGAGATAGAGTTTTTCTGTGTAGCCCTGGATTTCCTGGAATTCACTTTGTAGATCAGGCTGGCCTCAAACTCAAAAATCCACCTGCCTCTGCTGCTAAGTGCTGGAGTTGAATGTGTACACCACTACCAGTAGCACTGGTGCCATTTTGGTAAGCATCTCTTGGCTTCTCTTTCCCACATCATTCCCTGAGTTTGTCTAGTTGTACCTGAGTCACTATTCTGACCTCCTCTTTTGTGAGCTCGTCTTCTCTGGACTTCCATGATGGATTATTCGTAGCCCATCATTACTGCAAATGAAGCTTCTACAGAATAAAACGAAAGCCCACTGCACGGACAGACTCAAGGAAGTTCAATGATCATTAAGCCCATTTCCAACTCTGTCATAACAACTCCCTCCAAAATAAAAAGCAGTTTCCAATCCTCCAAAGGTATGGACTGAAAAACCCTCTTGGTTGGCAAGCCAGCCTGCACCAGTACCAAAATCTTGTATCTACAGATCTGCTTGTCAACAACACATTCAGGGGAGAGTGGGGATGTCTGCAGGTCTCAGCAACACTTCTAGCAGCTGAAAATTCCCTCCTCCATGTACTTCATGGGACTGTAGGCATGACAGTCAGGGACCCACCTACATACGAAATCTAAGAGAATCAAAACTGTATCATCTTGATCCCCTCCTTTTTGGGACTGCAGCTAAAAATGTAACCTTTCATTGGGTATAAGAGAAAAGCAGTCTTAAATTAAACTTTAATTATAGCAATTTTTTTTAAAAAAAACTTTTGATTATTTTTCTGTATATTCTCTACATAAAAGCAGTTATTGTCCCTGATCTCATTGAATACTGTCAAGATTCTCACCTCTGATTTCAACAAGACATGAATATCTAAATAGATGGGTCTTTCCTATTAAAAGGCTATTAAGAATACCATTTTATACCTTGCTGTGTTCCTTACACTGTGCAAGATCCTTTATGTTGTCTTCTTGACCCTTGATAATAAGCGTTTAAAGTGCAGTAAAGGTGAATAGTGATGATATTCCACTGCCTTTCCAACAAGGTGACCACATGATGGTCTCTCACCCAGGTCTTGAGTTCACTGTTCAATCAGTGCGTGAGACCAGCTCTGATTTCTGAGTCCAAATTCTTAACCCCTGAGCACTCCCTGAGTGTCAGAACTGTGCTGAGAATAGAGAAGAACAATGTCTCTTATAGACTATAGGCTTGTTGCTCACACACTTTATAGTTTGGGAATGGAGTGTGGCAAAGAAGTACCTTTAATCTAATACTAGGCTTTCAGAGATACAGTTGTCTACACTGACAGTCCATGTCAACATTTTTTAAAACATGATCCCAGTACTCTCCATCCATATTATTTAAGATTTCAGAGAATGTAATCTGTCAACAGCAGGAGTTAAGATTGTTAAACTATGTACATATACTGATTTGACATTCAGACTATAACAATATGCAGGGCCTGTCTATCTGCCATGTACAGAGGCAGTCTAGCTGGAATGACCTACCTGTGTTCTCAAGGCCGAGCTTCCTGGAAAGGGGCTTGCCTTTCCCTTCATTTGAGGCAGATTCTCAGAACCTATCAGGAGTGTCCTTGCTACAGTCCTTTGTGGTAGCATCTGCTGCAGCTTAGAGTATCATACACCTCCAACATTCAAATGTGAGCTGTGTTTTGGGTTGAGTTCCCTAAGGCTGAGCAATCTGATGATTACTGACTCATTATTGGCTATGTATAATCATATGTCATTCATTATATCTATTAGCCATGTATAACCTATGTCATTATATCTATTACTTATGTATAATCTTACATTGTCCATAGCTGACTCATCTTCACAATCATTTCCTTAAGCCTGCTCATTCTGTCATTCCCCAGCATTTATACAATAATTTACCTTTTTAAATTTATATTTATGTGCTTGCCACTTTGGCGGTACATTTAAGGATCTTTGATATGTGCAGTCATCCAGCTTACTCTCAGAATGAGGTTACATTTGAAGATTCTCAGCGAGCTGTGTGTGGGAGTGAACTTCAAATACACTTTCATGTTTTTCTTCTATTTACATGCCCATGATAAAGTTTACAAATTAGACACAGTAGGAAATAAGACTAATAACAAATAATAAAAATGTAACAATATCCTGTAATAAAAATTACAAAAATGTCATCTCTCTCAAAATATTTTATTGTACTGTAAACTTTGACTGTTTCAACTTCCATTTTTTCCCTCTGTTATTGAGAACTTTTATTTTTTACCTAAAGGACATTTTTTGTAGTTTTTCTGTGAGATATATGATTAGTGTTGTTATTATTGTGCTATTATTATTATTTATAAACACATAAATAAGTAATTTGAGATACTTTAGCACAGGAACTATAAAAAGACAGTCCATATAAGATGGTTGCTAAGTGACTAGCAGGTGGATAGTGTATACTGCATGGACATCATGGAAAAGAGGAATGGTGAAAGATTTCAGGGCACAACTTTGAGTGGTGCCCAATCTAATTCGTTTAAGCAATTTATTTCCAGAATTTCCCATTTATATATTCAAAGCTTGAGGGTGGCTAGAGCTGTAGAAAATGAAGCAATAGCTAAAAAAGAGTGGCTACTTTTTCTTCCTCTCAACAGGATTCCATGTGCCCTAAGAGCAGAGTATACAAGGGCACATATATATTGTTCTCACTTCTCTGCGGCGTTGCATTGGTACCATGAATGCTCATAAAACAGAAGATGCATGCATCCATAGTATTACTTTGAAATATTGATCATTCAGAACAGAAATCCATTAATAATTAAATAAGAAAAAAAATGGAAATTACTAAACTCCATAAGGGTTTTCTCCTCTACTCTTTTTTACGTATTCACTTTTGCACGCTTTGCTCTCTGTTTTTATCTCTCCTTCCCTCACATCAGCATATGAACCAATAGGTTCCATGTCAAAGGAACAGATGCAGACAAAACACTGTTTCATGATGCTGATTCTAAATTCCTTAAGAAGAAGATTCTGATAGACACAGCTTGAATTTTTGATACCCCCAAGGCTACGACCAGAGAAACAGGGCTAGGTAAAATCTTGGTTATTTTAATTTAAATGACAGTTGATGTTACAAATTTTCCAGTGGGAGAAAGTCAAAACTAGCCACACAAAAAAAAAAAAATCAAAAGCCTCAAGGGGGTCTAGCATAGCATCCATGACCACACCCTCAGTTACTTAGTTATAAAAGTTCTGATTCAGAGGATTAAAAGTCAGTAACTTATCCCAGAACATAAGTGTACTTAGATTGTAGGTATGATTACTGTGTATGAGAAGCAACCACAAGCAATGTGTGCCGGTCACAAAACACTTATTAACCAAGTGTACTTCATCCTGAATTGATATCGCAGTGCTTTATATGGAGGAAGAGGCCTCTAAATCCTTCATTGAATTCAACTTGCTTTTTTGGTCATGTTGAAACTAGCTGATTGATTGACTAGTGGCTGGGTCATTTAATTCTCTGTGGAGAATTTCAAAAGAAGGTGATGGCTTCAGAGCAAGGGCGGTAGATTGCTCGATGGGGCACCCTACAGGGACAGTCACTGCCATACTTACCAGGTAGCCACGTGAGTGAGCACTTTACACAAGCCCCTTGAAAATATTTCAACAACTTAATGACAAATTCCTGGTAAATTTAAGAACAATTTCTTTTATCTTATCCCACATATATTAGTGTAATAACTTCCACAAAGCATGTGACCGTCCTGCCTGAGGGCTGTCTCTTCAGATCCTGCCTGCCAAGGATCGCCCCTCCTCTCTGCCCCTCCTGCTAATTGCCACGCCTCTCTCCTAGTTCGAGTTACTCTGGAAGTCCCGCCTCCAGAGACTCAAGAGAAGTTGCTGATGGGGCCAGGTTGCTGACGAACTTGTGGGAGGGGTTTTACCTTACCTTCCACCTGGTTTCACTTTGTAACAAAGATTATTATTAAACGGAACATGGCTGAGTAAACACTGACGCGTTTTGGCCAATTTTTATAACCTGTCCACATGGATAAGGTAATTGATAAGGTAATAAGATAAGGTAATATGATAAGGTAATTTTATAAGGTAATATATTATGGCTAGCCAGATCCCTACCTCCAATTTCCAGAAGACTCACTTATATTGTGGCTGCTGGCAGCTACAAAAGCATAAATGGCAAAAGGTACATAGGAGTCAAATGGAGCCTTTGAGAATGAGAAAACTACCCTCTATAAGACCGGCACAAAATACACACAAGGGAAACAGCTACATAAAGGTGAATGAGTGTTCCACAGCAAAAAAACTCATTGAGCAGCCTGGCTTAAGTCTCAGGCTTCCAAACCTTCCTCCCTTCAGAGACTTGTATCTGCTTACTCACTGTTTGGAGCAGGGGGTGACTGACTGCAAGGCCCTCATATCAAACATAATACAAAGAAATGTACTTCCTTGGGACTTCTAGATTCTCCTGCAAGGCCATGCAAGGCATCATAACATTAGAATCAACATTGTCACTGAACACAATAACATGTAGCAATTTGATCTTGTCCCCAGAAGTGAAGGTCTCATTGTACAAGCTGACAGGGCTGATAAATGGCCAAAGAAGGATGGTGACAATGGATGTCTCCATGGAATCCAGACTGCATCCTCTAGGTTCAGCAGGTAGAACTGGGTCTCTTTGAACCAATTTGGTGGCAAATATGTTCTGCCCACCTTTCATGGGATGCAAATAAAAACTGGATGTTCCTGTGTGCTGCACTGATCAGAAAAAAATTAATGTTTTGTGCTCCTAGATGTTGTTTTCCCAATCCTAGAACAGAATGGGCTTATTGTATCAGAAAGAAGACAGTAATACTATCATTAAGGATATGACATTTTAAGACACAAGATTTTTAAGAGCCATTCCAGACCTAGCCATTCTCTTGGTGTGAGTAAATCAGGGTTCTTATTACCAAATGATATCTATAACCAAATTATAGAGTTGCAATTGACAAATCATCAAGTTAGTTAAGGAGTCTACTTCTTCATCTTCTATAAGACAGAACTGGTCACAACACACAACACTGGTTTATCTCCTATGAGTAAAGAAAACCCACAGTTATTTATAATTGTAATATGTCATTGATTATAAAATACATCCTGATTACAGACATGTGAATTATGGCAAAAAAAAAACCCACGTACATTTTAGAATTAGTGCTAATTGGCAAAATTGAGCAGCATGGCTTAGCAAAACAAATACTTCTTAAAGTGATCGTCTATGGGTCTGTTCCCCTTTATTTTTCAAGATATGTCTATTTTAGTTGTTGGCTTCTTGTATTTTAAGAATGATTATTATCATGTGGTGTGTGTACATGTGTATGTATGGTTGTACATGCACCAGTGTATGTGTGTGGCTGTGAGATGACAACTTGTAAGAGTTGATCCTCCCCTTTCACCCCGTGGATTCCTGGATTCTAGTAATTGAACATAGATCACCAAGCTTGGAGGCATAGGTCTTTACGTAATGAGCTATCTTACCAGCACTTTTTTATATTTATACTAAAAATACCTACAGAAAAGAAAGAAGCTGGAGTTTCTGGGAAAATGCACTTCTGTGTAGTTGCTGCACTAAGACTCTGTGCCAATCAGTATCTGAAAACCAAATATTTGCTCATTCTCCTCAGAACCCAAAGCTATGCATTGAAAGACTCATTCCATGGTTCACATATGTTCTCAAAGCATTGGTCTTCTCTGGACCAGCATCTCTGTGTTTCTCATGCGCTATCTCCTATCTTCTCTCTTCTTAACCCCATTCCTTTCTCTTCCATCTCTCTATCTCTATTTATTAAGCACCCATACAAG
>JADRCC010563343.1:0-10235 GCA_019843855.1 Hylomyscus alleni
AAACCTGGGTCCTCTGAAAGAGCAGCCAGTGTTCTTAACCACTGGGTCATCTCTCCCACTCTTGAGTCTTCCTGAGGCAGAGTTCAGGTTAAAAGATTTGTTTTGACTTATTTGTGGCATTTATTATTAATTGTATGTTTTTGTCAGCACATGAACAATGAAAGTGAGCAAGCTTACACTTGTATGATGTAATATCACTGTACCAATTGAATGTGCTTTTCCTTTGACACTGACATTGAATGATGAGTCTAATGGTTCGTTACACAGGAACCAAGTGTTGGTTTTCATCACTTGGGTGATATTTTTTGCCTTCATGTCGTACTCAAATTGCCTCGGCCCACGGAAGAAATAGAAGAAACCTAGAAGCAGAGGTGTTGTTAGTTACCTTGCATAGTGCAAACTTCTCCCCTGAATCTTAATTTTATGAATATAGAGACAATACCATTGTAAAGAAAAGAAAAGATACAGTAGAATTGCAAAGACGTAGTTTGCTTTTGTCCCACTCTATGAGAATCATTTAGGAAAAAGCCAAGCACAAGTGTCAGAGGGTCTCTGAGTGTGGTAGGCAGGCCCTGGCTCTCAAGCTAGATTTCAACAAGGCATCTCAGTGATGGGAGAAAGACCCTCTGGGTCTGTCCTTGGGCTCACCACCCTCATTTCTATAGATGTACAACACATTTATCTATTTCAGGTTTGGGGGTTCTGTTTAGATATATGGAGATAATCAATGTAGCACTCAAATGTTTTAAAAAATTATCATTATTAGTGTGTGTGTGTGTGTGTGTAGAGATGCATGCCATGCCATGGTGTGTGTGTGTGTGTGTGTGTGTGTGTGTGTGTGTACAGATGCATGCCATGCCATGGTGTGTGTGTGTGTGTGTACAGATGCATGCCATGTCATGGTGTGTGTGTGTATGTGTGTGCATGTGTGTGTGTGTGTGTGTGTGTACAGATGCATGCCATGCCATGGTGTGCGTGTGGTGGTTAGAGACAACTTTGTGGATTTGGTTTTTCTCCATCTTACTTTCCATGAGAACCAGTGATTGAATTTGGGTCATCAGCATGTACTACTGGCAACTTTACCCAGTGAACCATCTCCCTGGTCCTAAGACAATTGTTTTTAGACTATGAGTTTATTTGATGGCCCAGGACACTGTGTTTGAAAATCTAGGCTTTGCGTATTAATTTGCCTAAGGTTCTGGGCTGAGGATGTAGCTCAGTGGCAGAACATTTGCCTAGTACAAGAAGATCTCTCAGTTAGCTCTCAGAACAGCTAAGAACTTCAAACTAAGCAAAACCCCAGCCAACCAACCAGCCTACCAACCAACCAGCCAGCCAGCCAGCCAACCAACCAACCAACCATCCAACCAACCAACCAGCCAACCTACCAACCAACCAACCAGCCACCAACCTACCAACCAACCAACCAGCCTACCAACCAACCAGCCAGCCAGCCAGCCAACCTACCAACCAACCAACCAGCCACCAACCTACCAACCAACCAACCAGCCAGCCTACCAACCAACCAGCCACCAATCTACCAACCAACCAACCAGCCTACCAACCAACCAACCAGCCACCAACCTACCAACCAACCAACCAACCAACCAACCAACCAGCCACCAATCTACCAACCAACCAACCAGCCTACCAACCAACCATCCATCCATCCAGCCAACCAACCAACTACCAACCTACCAACCAACCAAAAAGCCAATTGCTAAACAGTCTTTTAAAATCTCCTGAGTCTTATCATAATCCCATTGCCTCAGATACTTGAAGCACATGGTTTTTTTCATAAATTAACTCCAAGCTATGTATCTTAAACTATATATGTATATATTATGAATGTATATAATGTATGCATATGTATGTATATGTCTCTATATATGTTTGGGGATCATTATTCATCTTGTGAGTTTAGTTATCGTTCACACATTAGAGGCTATTTTAGGAACTATTTTAAATAAGTTAATGGTGATTAAAATTAATTTTGGAACTTTTACATAGATTTGAAATAGTATCTCAGAGTCAGTTCAGCACTTTTTGGCTCAGTATGAGAATGTCTATCAACCAGTGTATGTACTTAGGAATGATAACACTATACTAAAATCAAACATTTGCCCTTTGTGCTATCCTTCTTTATAGTCTCCCAAGCACCTACACAGAGGAGGCATCGGCACTCACCATTACGTTGGAAGACAGCGTCCACCCGGAGGCGAATTCCTGGGAAGTGCTTCATTATCCTCTGTGGGAATCCTCTGTCCATTGCTTGTGCCCTCTCATCATACCTGTGTGCAAAGATTTCAAAGGCTTCTTTCTACTTGATGTCTACTTAGTGAGCTCAATCTTTCTGCTGCCCAGTTTAGAGACAAGCAGCACTATGGGAACTGAGCAGGTCTGTTAGAGAGAAACATCTAATAGTACCAATGATAAAAACATCTAATAGTACCAATGATAGAAACATCTAGTAGTACCAATGATAAAAACATCTAATAGTACCAATGATAAAAACATCTAATTAGTACCAATGATAAAAACATCTAATAGTACCAATGATAAAAACATGGTAGAGGTTATATTTCTGTCGTGTGTGTGTGTTTGCATGCTTAGATGACACTGTACCAAACTTTGACATAGTTCTGGGAATTAATTTAGGTTCTCACAATTGTAAGGTACATGGTTTATTGTCTGAGCCACCTCCCCAGCCTCTACCTAGCATCTCCAAAAATCAATAAGAAAAATCACCAGTGGGCCAAGATGTAGCTTTTTGGACAAGGATCAACAAAATAATGAAGGAAAAAGGCCACAGCGTCTGTCAGAGTAGTTCTTCCTGAGGAACCGTTAAATCACCTTGTACCTCTTCTAGATCCTGACTGGCTAGGCTTCTTCCATTGAAAATTCGGTTGGTATCGATATCTTTAGTATTTTTTAATGTTTTTATTTAAGTTGGACAGAAATTATCGGACTCATTCAACCATCTTAGTTTGATAAATGTCACACACTGAAGACTGCCGTCAACACAGTCGGCTGGGAGACTGTAGATTTGTTTTGTTTTTTTTTTTTTTGTTTGTTTATGTTGGGATAACTGCCGTCAACACAGTCGGCTGGGAGACTGTAGATTCGTTTTGTTTTTGTTTATGTTGGGATAATATTGCCGTGGATGCCTCCCTCCCTAATCAAGCAACAGAGTTACCTCCAGCACCAGATACCAACAAAAAAGAAGGTCTTCCTTGTATCAGGATCAAAGACGGCTGCATCAATTTTCTTCACACGTCTTGGAAACCCGAGTGTGTGGATGGATTTGGGGTAATCAGGCAACACCGAATACCCCCTGATCACCCAGAAATTCTCATCTAGAGAGAGAAAGCGATATCTTCAGGTGTCTTCTTCTCTGTGTCTTACAGGGAGGAAGAGATGATTCAGGAAGTTTGAAAATAGAGAGATGCTTAGTTCCTCTCAGCTCACAGTCCAGTAATCTCACGCCTCTATTGTGCTTTTCTCTTATTCTATTTCTTCTTATTTGCTAAGCATAATAATCCTATAAAAGGGAACATAAGTGAGATAGGTTGTTTTGGGAAAAAAAGGATGGACTTCTATAGTTTTAAGAAACTATTTATTTTGGTGAATGGGTGTTTTGTCTGCATGTGTGTCTGTATACTATGTATGTGACTGGTGCCCACGGAGGCCTGAAGAGAACACCGAATTCCCTAGCACTATTGTCAGCCTTCATGTGGGTGCTGGGAATTGAACCCAGGTCCTCTGGAAGAGCAGCCAGTGCTCTTGACTGCTGACCAGCTCTTAGCTTTTATAGTTTTTAATCACAAAAATTCCTTTTAGTGAATTTGGGGTGATAGAAATTGTCACAGCCATAGAGAGAACCCTATCTCATTGTCATTTATGAGGGGAACCTAAATCAAGGGAGAAACCCTATCACAAAAATCCTGATTAAGATTATATTTTACAGAAGTACCCATTGCCCTTTTAGAAAAGGGGAGGAAGAGGAACCCTGACCAGCAGATTTACCTTTAAAAACAAGCACCTCATCTCTGGGGCTTTCATACGCAGCTTGAAGATCGGCTGGCAGAGATGGCCAGAAGGAATCAATAAATTCAAACTCAGCACCAGCAATATCCGAGTAGATCCTCCATAAGTGCCTGCGGTAAACACAAAATACTTCACCGATGGTGTCCTGCTGTCTGTTTCAGTCTTAGGTCTGTGGTTTGTGGTATGCATGCATGTGTGCCTGCATGCTCACGTATGTGGGGCACGCGTGTGCCTGCATGTTCACGTATGTGGGGCACACATGTGAATGCATGTGTTCTTATGTGTGGAGGCTGCAGGTTGCCCTTGGGTATTTTCTTTGATTGTTCTCTACTTTTGTTTGTTGAGGAAGATTCTCTGCTGGTCCATGCTCAGCAGCTGGCTTTCTAGATGGGTAGAAGACCTGAATTTTAGTGTATGCAGGTTTCCAGGGTATAAATACTCCCTACAAGGATGGTTTCAACCAGGTGTGAATTGATGTGAAAAAATTCCCCAAAGTTTAACAATAGGATCCTGAAATCTGCTATAAATTGACTTTAATATACTGTTGGGATTAGTGTTCATCTGACCAAGAAGTCATTAAAAATAGACTTTATATTATACTCTCTGGTAATTTAAATCTGCTTTAAGTTTTTGATTTTGGGTTGTTTTGTTCTGTTTTTTGTTTTTGTTTTTGTTTTTGTTTTTGAGACAGTGTTTTTCTGTATAGTCCTGACTGTCTTGGAATTCACTCTATAGACCAGGCTGTCCTCAAACTCAGAAAACTGCCTGTCTCTGCATTCCAGGGGTGGGGAATAAAGGTATGCATGACTACTACCCAGCTGAATTTGCTTTAAATATTTATAACTAATTTATCAAACAAGTATGAGATGTGTGCATCTAGTTAAACATTTAAATAGCATATGCATTGTAAAATGTGAACGGCACATATTCTCACAGAGACCAGGACCCCCTGTTTACCCCAAGTTCCTTTGAAAAGAAAAATCTTTATAAGAAGTTGGAGTGTCAAGGGAATGGGTTTACCTGCCTTTAAAGAACAGGACTTCCCTGCGGAAGGTGGTGATAGCATCAAAAGTCAAGTTGGGGTCGCAGGCGTGGGGTTCATGGTTTCCGTTTGGCTTGGTGGGTACCTTAGGTGGACTTCCTTCAGTAAGAAAAGAAAGACTATTCAGAAGGTACAGGAACTATGTCCTCATCAGGGCCTTACCTAAGTACATGTTTGCTTCACAATAATATTTCAGGAAGCACCTCTCTCAATTTCCTCTCTGCAAAGCATTCTGTTTAGTTACCATACATGCAGCTCCACAACGCTACTAACCATAGATGGACTGGATCCCGTCAATATCATCCTGAGAAAGTGGGTATTTGCTGGGATCCAGGGAGACGTAATTGGGGAACATCAAGGCTGTTTGATCATTGGAGTGGGAGAGCCCCAGAGAGTGACCAAATTCATGAGCAGCCACGAGAAACAAGTTGAACCCTTGATAAAGCAGAAAACATGGCTGTGAGTTGATGAAGAAATCTAACCCAGGAGGCGGATTGCTTGAGACTGGTCACTCAGAAATGAATAGTATTATTTAGCTGGCATGGCAGTACACACTTTTATGTCCAGGACCGAGGAGGCAGAGGCAGGCAGAGCTCTTTGAATTCAAGACTAGCCTGGTCTACACATGTGTTCCAGGCCAGCCAAGTTTACATGGTGAGATCATGCCTTAGAAACAAAACACATAGACAAACAAAAGAAATGGGTAGTATTATTTTAAGAAATGGAGCTACTGGCCATGCAGTGGTGGCGCACGCCTTTAATCCCAGCACTTGGGAGGCAGAGGCAGGTGGATTTCTGAGTTCGAGGCCAGCCTGGTCTACAGAGTGAGTTCCAGGACAGCCAGGGCTACACAGAGAAATGAAAGATTTGAAAAACAAACAAAATCCTCAGGCGTAAGCCTCAGCAACAGAGAATAAGACAAGAAAGAGAGACTCTTGGTAGTAAAGACAATGTAGAAAAATGGATAACTAGCCTGGTCTACAGAGGGAGTTCTAGGAAAGTTCTAGAATTTCAAGACAGGAGAAATCCTGTTTTGAAAAACAAAAAACAAAAAAAAAAAAAAAAGAAAGAAAGAAAGAAAGAAAGAAAGAAAGAAAGAAAGAAAAAGAAATGGAAAGAAACGGAGCACCCATTTGAGGGATGCTTGATGGTATGTGATTATCCTATGCTCTTCTGTGGTCCTCCACCAACTGGACAATAAAGCCCTTGCTTCTTCCCCTAGCCTTAAACAATCTAGCTCTTACTTTTTTCAGCCATAGATACCTTTGCACAGCCCTCTGGCCTTTTTCCCTGGCCTTGTGCTTTCTCTCATGTGCTCTGAAGAGCCCGCCACTTCAAAACAGTTTCATTTCTTCTCTGTACTAAGTCCTTCCTATTACTTGTCTTTAGACTTCCTTTCCTTTTATTTTTGTCTTTTGAGACAGCGTCTCATGCATCTCTGGTTGGCCTCTCTTTACCTCTTGTTCCCTCAGCCTGGACCTCGCAGGTGGTGGAATTACAGGGGTGCACTACCCACTCAGTTTATTCCGTCCTGGGGATTGTACTCAGAGCCTTAGGCACACCAGGAAAAACTCTTTCGGCTGAGTTTCATCTCCAGCCCCGTGGATTCATTTCTCCTGCTCAGTCAGGGTATGCCCTCTACAGCTCTCTTCTACTCCAAAGCGATATAATACAATGGACAAAGAGTGACAGGGACAGATGGCAACTCTTTGAACTGCTGATCTGTGCAGAGCTTAGTTGAAGGCTATATTGATCTTCTTCCTTGGAAAACACCCTTGGTAAACTTGGATTACAACTCTGGCCTCTTTAAGAATTCTTTTCACCACACTCTTCAGTAGAGGGGTTGATGAAATGCACGGAGGAACAATTAACACTAATTGACTAAGGACAGTCAGATGGAGTTCACCCCCCTTCTCAGTTTTCTGAGTGCACTGCTGTTCCTCCTTCACCTCTGTCTGTAATGCTAACTCATGGGACACTGGCCACAGCTCATCTCAGATTCCCACTGCTGCCTAAAGCTCAGCCAGTGTTGACCTCTTCATCTGTCTCAGTAGCACTTGGGAGAAAAAGAGCTTCCTGTGCTCTAGTGGAGAGAGCAATCAGGGGGTGTGTCTACAGAAACTACAACTGACCCAAGCAGAGTACTCGGACTCATGGAATCAGGAATAATCTGAAGCCTTGTGTGCCGCCCATCAGGAAGGCCATGACCTTCACTTCCCTGGGATCAGGAAGGCCATGACCTATCCTGTCCTGGGATCATGGAGGCCAGACCTCCAATCCAAATTGTTGAGTGAGTGACAGGGACAAAGGATAGTGAGAGGTAGAAGGTTACTGAGCCTTCTTTGCTTAATAAACACAGCATTATTGTAGTGAAGTTACAGTCTATTGAAGCTGGAGAGATTGGTTAGCATTTAAGGGTACCAGATGGTGTTACAGAGGATATGAGTTAAGTTCCCAGGATTCACAAACTCTTATTCCAGGAGATCTGATGTCCTCTTCTGGCCTCTGAAGTCATCAAGTATACACGTGGTATACAGGCATACATGCAAGCACAATACCCATCCATATATAAACCCAAACAAAACATGTCCAGTGCTGCTCAAGCCAACTTAGTTGCCTTAAAGGACAAGATCAAGTATAAAAAGTAGAGTCTAATAATTTGCAGATGATGGGAGATGGTTAGTAGAGAAAGTCTATGCTTTCAAATTGATCTTTATGGGCCATAAACCCACAAAGTACTCCTTAACCGGAGGCTTAAAACCACTAGCCCTCTTAAGTCTTTCAGTCTTTAAGCTACAGGTGACAAGAGCCATTGATTCAGTGGGCAGCCTGTGCTGAGTGTGGGGGTTAAAGCATCACATAGGACTGCAGAGGTTGCAAGGCTGGAGCTTTTGAGCACACCTCTGGGGTCCATATACCATGCCTTGCATAGCTTTGTGTGCACAGTGGACCAGCAGGCACTGAGGAAATTCACAGCGCCATGTTAATGAGTGCATGGGCAAACACTATTCTCAGACCAGGACTACTAACATGTGAGAGCGCTGTATGAAGACTACCAGAGCACAGCCATTGTTAGTGGTTGTTAGTCACCCTACTAGTGTGGTCCCAGAATGCAGAACATTATGTAAGAAACTAGGAAATTTGGATATGAGAGGCAGACAACTGTACAGTGATTCTTTCCAGATGATGTCTTTTTTAGATTAATGCAATTTTCTCACCGTGAACATTAGTCTCACCTTCCCCATCCCTGCTTATCCATGTTTCATCTTCGTCAAAGTGAGCATCACCACCTAGACCCAGACCAGGAGGAAAGGCATGGCCAAGAACTCCCAGAGGACCATCAAAGTGACGAGGACACCAGCCATGGACTGAAAGACAGTTGATGGGGAGAGAGGTCAGCTCCCTGTGATCCTAGAAGTCACTGCCCCCACAGCCGGCCTTACCTCCTGTCCTGAATGCTATCATTATATCGGCAACCCCCTTGGATATCCTGGTGAACATCAGGGGAGTGACCTTGCTCCAAACTTGTAGAGCTTTCTGAATAGCCTCATCCACCTCCGCTGGGGTCATGTCAGGAGTGTAGTTCATTATTCTGAAAAATAGGCAACATTATAGGAGCCGGGGGTGTGGAAGTTTATTAGCTGCAGGCTGTAGTGGGCTGGTAGCATTGTGTTGTTCTCCAGCTCTAGTTAAATGAGACAGTTTTACAGAACCCAACAGAGTTTCCTTTCTCATGCTGCAATAACACACTCTCACCAAATGTAGCTTACGGGAGGACAGGGTTTGCTGGCTTTAGACTTTCAGGCCACAGTTCCTTACTGAGGGGCTTGGGCAGGAACCCAAAGCATGATGGGAGAACACTGCTTGTTGGCATGCCTAGCTAGTTTCACCTATGTGTGTGCCCCTGAATGTTTGTATGTGTATTACATGTGTGTAGGGACCTGCAGAAGTCAAAAGAGGGCATGCAATCCCTTTGGACTGGAGTGCCACGTGGTTGCGAGCTGCCATGTGAGTACTGAGAATCAAACCCAATTTGCAAGAGTGCACAAGTTCTTAACAGACGAGTCATTTCCTTAACCCCTTAGCTAACTTTCTGTTTAACTCTTTTCATTAAATCTCTTGTAGCTCCTTATCCTTAAATAGCCGAGTATACAGAGTATACATCGTTATAGTGGGACCCACCTAAGATCTGAGATTTCATAGTTCTAAAACACACACCCACACCCACACCCACACCCACCCACCCACCCACACACACACACACACACACACACACCCCACCTTAAGCACCCCTCTCCACTTGCATGCATGCTTGGCTGCACGAATGGGCACATTCCCCCTCCCCCCACACTCATATCCCTCCCATCTATCTGCACACCTCACCATGCCTCCAGGGCATTGTAGCAGATGGCAGTGCTTCCTGTCCTGAGTTCACCTGGGAGACGAGAGCCTAGAGATTGGAACCTCTGGACACCGGAGCCCATGTCCTCTGCAGCACTAGCTACGGGCAATAGCCTTTCGATTTAGTTTCTCTGTGGTTGTAATACTGTCCACAGCGTAGGTCTAATGTGGGGATGAGATACATAGAACCCACAAAGTGGCATGCACTTTGGAAGTGTCAGTTAGCTAAGCCATCATTGTGGTTGCTTCTTGGAGATTAATTATTTGGGTTAGTTCATGTAAGTTGGTAGAAACATTACCTGTATGTAAGATTGTATTTTCTCCACCCTGGGAGTGTGTAGCCGTATTGCCCCACGTCTGGCACCCCACACCTGGGCACTTTCATGATCTCAAGAGTGTCTGAATCCAGTTTTCCAGTCACTGTCAATCCAAAAAATGCCTGCATTTCCCGAAGTTTTCCTTCTAAGAGACTCCTGTTCTTGCTTTGGGCAAAATGACTCCCTTCTATTTCAAGAGAGTAGAACTGGTTGAGATACACCTGTCAGAAAAGACAAAAAGGACACAGGCTACATGAAAGCAAAGGTTTATGAGCGACTAGAATTAGCCAAAGCACACACCCATACAACCACTAAGGGTAGCCACTCGGCTTGTTAGGTGCAGACACAGTCTCCATATGCCCCCTGTTCCTTTCATCTTGGTATGCTCTTGGAATTCTGGGATGCATCAGAGATGATGGTCTATTCTG
>JADRCC010563347.1:0-11549 GCA_019843855.1 Hylomyscus alleni
TGATGGTTGGAGGCTGCTCGCTAACTGTAAATGTATATATTTTAAAAAGCACTTTCTACTTTTAAGAGTAACTTGAAATAGTATAGTAGCAGAATCCTATTGTCTATTATGTGAGCATATTAGAATACCAGAGAAGTCATTTGTTCTTGCTGTGTAGAGTCCCATCTCGTTAACCTTAGCCCGTACTCAAATTACACATGACTTCTGTTCTTTAGAGAATAGAGGATCTCTAAAACATTGAAAATACAAAATGCCACAATTCAATTTCCCCCTTTTAACTAGAAAAAAAAAATTGCCTTCTGAAGTCTCCTCGTGAATTACGTATATGTCCCGTGGCAGGCGTTTTCAAAGAGAGGAGGCCAATTGGGATCAGTTAAAGGTTCCCAGTGTTTCAAGATGAGAAAATATGTAATTAAGTGACATGAGAAGGAAATATTCTGTACAGATAATTGAGGGGACAAGCTTGTGTTAGTGTTGTCACCCTTACCCTGGAGTCCCATGGCTATATTGAGAGCCAAACTATTAATTAATCTTACCCTATCGGGTTTAGGAACATGGGAACCAGGAACCCGAACTTGCTTATCTGCCTCTATTTTGAAGGTCACAAGTAAAATCCGCACCCTGATTATTTGAGTGTTCCAGTGTTCTGCCCGTTGTCTAATTGACTTATTCATATACCAAGAGTAATTTCCCCAAACAAAAATGCCTAGAACCGAGAGACCTTTCAGTGAGATCCAAATGTACAGGTGCTATTGACATTCATGGGGTTGGATTCTTTGGATCTGGATTAGGATTCCCGTACTGCAGGAACCCTAATGGTGCTTCTCAGAGATGCCATAAGAAGCTCACAACTACCACAGTCTTGGTGCAAATGTAAACTGCAGTAAGCTCTCTAGAGAATAACTTACTTAAAATGATCCCTGGTGCAAAGTGTCAGTGTCCGACTGAGGCCAGTTCAGGAAGAGGTAGGGACTGTAAGTAAGGACGTGTCCACTCACCTTCCATCCTGTGCAAGGAGAGGATGCTCCTGGGATACATAAAACTGTGGGTCTGACGCTGTGTTTTGTGTGCCTTAGATTTCCGTTTATAAACATTGTTAAGTCTAGGGTTTCTTACATAGGTGTGTAAGTGTGATCATGCTTTCTCTGCTTCCGTTAGGTGTCTGTTAGTGTAGACCACTAGAAATACTCCCTCGTGAAAACTTTGAGGTTTCAGGCCTTAGCTAGAAATCATTTTCTCGCCGATATGGGACAGAATCTTCTCCTGTTCTTATTTATCCATTCATCTGTCCGTCCCTCTAAGGCACATTTCACTGAATGCTTCTGATTCGATTTGATTGGTTTGGTTTTTTCCTTGAATTACGCCTTATAATACAAAGTTATAAAATTATCTATAATTGAAGAGCATCAGGAATATACATTCAAGCTGATGTGTTTTCCATGATAAGACCGCATTCCTGGTGCTTCGTCGACTACACCAATGTTGATCAGTGGGACTGTTGGGTTTTATGAATCTAGTTGCAGTTTGACAAGATAAGTACAAAACAAAAACGTCATTCCATTGCTAAAGTTAACGTTAGAGATGGCGTGCCTCAGCCAACAGCCCTCTTGTGGGAACTTCATTCTATTACCTTCGTGGTCTTTAATGTGCTTTGTGGACATCCTCTGCCTGGTCTGCTTGACCCTGCTTTAAGAATGGTCTTTCTTAAACAAAATACAGTTGGGCGGTGGTGGCACATGCCTTTAATCTCAGCACTTGGGAGGCAGAGGCAGAGGGATTTCTGAGTTCGAGGCCAGCCTGCTCTACAGAGTGAGTTCCAGGACAGCCAGGACTACACAGAGAAACCTTGTCTCGAAAAACCAAACCCCCCCCCCCCCCAAAAAAAAGGAAACAAATTGATTTGAGATGACATTATCCAACTCACCCATCTAACAGTCTTTCTACACCTCTACTGTTTTATTTTTAATTAGCTCCCTTCCTTTTTTGTGAAACTCCCTTGTTTGTGAATCTCTAGTTAAGATTGTTCATGGTGTGAACATAGAATAATACATCACCTGCCCTCTCAAAAATTCATTTTTGGTGGGTTTTGGTTTTATGACACTGAATTTCTATGTAGTCCTGGCTGTCCTGGAACTCGTGTGGCAGACCATGCTAGCCTAGAATTCACAGAACTATCTTCCTGCTCCTGCCTCTGTGCTGGGATTAAAGTTATTCTCCTCCACTCTCCTAGCTGTTTTGTTGTTCTTGTGCTTGTCTATCTCATGTATGTCCTGTTTCTAGTTCTCTACAAAGTACCAAATAAGACCAGGTACCAAAGAGACTGTGTTATAAATGTCATTGAAATATATTGTTGGGACTTGAGGCTAATAGAGGCAAATTTTCAGAACAAGTCTGAATTCTTTTTTTCTCTCCAAGACAGGGTTTCTTTGTATAGCCCTGGCTATCCTGGAACTCACTCTGTAGACCAGGCTGGCCTCGCACTCAGAAATCCACCTGCCTCTGCCTCCCAAGCGCTGGGATTAAAGGCATGCACCACCACCACCCGGCACAAGTCTGGATCTTAAGTGATTACCAAACGTAAACATTGCATTTGTGAGACACAGAACTTCATTTAGTGAAAGCTGTAAGCCATTCACTTATTCACCCCATTATATAGTTAACTGAATGGATATTCTTTTGTAAATGATATACTGACTTGATTCACATGAAGTAGCCTACTTAGCATCGTTTCACAATAGCATGTATAAAACTAATCCCAAATGAGACTTCTGTGTGGGACGAAGCTATCATGTCATCACATGACATTTATTGATTGTGGGTGCATTTACCTTTGAGCCAAACAAGTAGGTGTACACAACCTTTAACACAAAGCTACCCTGAGTTTCACCCCTCAATGCATGGGAATCTTTTTGGAGTCTAGATTTAATACAAGCGAGTTTCATCTATGCTAATAATTTAATACAAGTGAGTTTCATCTATGCTAATAATTTATAGCAAGAATTATTATGACAAAGGGTAATGTGGTGGCTGTGGCTGCACCAGAAGTTTCCTTAGAAGGCAGAGCTCAATCCCTGAGCTCTCGGAACAGACACCTAACTGCTTGAGGGCCATTCTGCTCTTAGAAACTGTACAAAACAAACTTTCCTTTTCTCACCCAGAGAGAAAAGGAAATTCTTGCATTACTAAGTTCTTGCATTTACTAAGAACTACCTTGATTTTCTGTCCTTTGGTGAGGTTTAGGACAAGAAAGACAGTTATGAGATTTGGTCAAGACTGCCTCTACTGTCTATCCCAGGCTACTGTCTATTGCCGGGAGAGCCTATGACGTTAACCTAGTAACTCTTCCCTATGCATACGGCAATCCTGGTCTCCGCCATTCCCTCTGAGACCTAGTATTAGGAATATACAAGGAGTTCTTGAGGACTGGCTGTGGCAACTATGGAGGGAAGCATGTGTCCATTGTATATACTCTGTAGCCGTGGCTGCACGGTCCCTGCTGCCCCTCCCCCACTCCAGTACTGGCAGTTCACTTGTGATGTGGCCCGTCAGTCATCATAACCGGGGATACTGCTTTACTTCTCTGTGCTGGTCATCTAGCCATGTGCTTCAGTCATTGCTCAGTGGTTTGAGGTGTTTCATATTGTATTTCTCATAGCATAGAGAACAACAGCAACCGTGAAGCCTGTTTAGTCACTGTACCCTCCCACAAAACCTTTTTCTGTATATTTCCTTCAAAATCGTTAAAATTCTTAAGCACCTTTTCTTTTCTTTTTTTTTTTCATATTGTTTTGTTTCTTTGTTTTTTGGTTGGTTGGTTGGTTGGTTGGTTTTGTCTTTATGTAGTAGAAGTTGGGCTTCTACTATTGTCTACTATTGTTAGACTGGAGTCCCTTAAGAGTCTCATGGTGGTGTATACCCCAGTCTTGAACTATGGCTGAGGACGCCGAGAACTTCTTTTTCCCTTTCTTTCCTTCTGAAACTGGGTCTCACTATACAGACCTGGCCAGGTGACATAGACAGAGCTGGCCTTGAACCCATGAAGGTTCATTCTGCCTTTGGCTTGCCACACCTGGTTTCTCCAGTGATGGGATTGAACCAGGCCTTTGTGTCAGGTAAACACTATCACCATACCTCCCATCCTAGACTTTGAGTTTTGTGTTTGCACTCAGCTCTACAAAATCTTAGCATGTTGCCAAATCCTTTTCTGAAATTCCTGGTTCAAATGATCTCTTATTAATTGCTAGGGTATAGACACAGGGCTCCCTGCCCAGCTAATGTATAACCAGTTTGCTCAAAATATGTGTTACTTATAATCTCACATTGACCTTGAGATCCCAGGGTTCAAAATTACGTTGTGGCAGTCTGTAATGTTTCTAGCTTCAAAAGTACAAGGTTAATAATTTCTGTATTCCTTTTTTACATTTGGATTTCCTTATGATTAAAAATCTGCAGTTGTCCTGTGAGTACATCCTGGCTCCACCACCCTGATCATCCCATATGCAAATATATCTGGTTCACTCAAGTTTTCCGTCCCTCTACCTTTCTTTTGAGAGCTCTCATTGGGTAGTTCTTAAACTCTTTTTTGCCTCAGCTCATCTTTTTCAACCATGTGTCATAAAGTCCTACACCCTGCTTGGCTCAAGTGTATGATCCCAACTGCTTGAGGGACTGATTCTGGATGATAGAAAAGGAACACCACCAGCAGGGCACAGAGCTGCCATACAGTTCATGACAGAGCGCTTGCCAACCTTGCTGGAAGCCCTCTGGGTGCAATCTGTAGTACTGCAGAGAGGACCAATAGGACCAATGCGTATGCACAACTTCTCAATTAGGGGAAATACAGCTTAAGTTACATATTCCCATTCTTTCAGGGCTTTTCCATCTCCAGCTGCTAAAATTCAAACCTATCAGGAAGTTTTTTAGTCACTGGATGTTCTATGTAGATGGACTTTGTTTTCCTTATCCTCATTTTCAACAATCTCATTCTGTTGATGGGAACCTGTTTGCTAAGGTAAATTTACTCTAGAAATTCTTCAGCTGTACTTGTCTCTTAAGGCCCCCGATGTACTGGAACTAGGATCTTGTCTCAAACTGAAGCTCAGACAATGCAGCCCCACATCCTAGTTTCAAACATAAGTCCTTGGTGATAAGCCACCAGGAGCTCTGGTGAGGAAGTCAAGGGGGATTAATAATTCCTGTCTCCCTTCTAATTTTAACTGAAAATAGGTAATCTTTTGACAATAAATAGGACATGAACAAAAACAAAAACAAAAGCTTAGCATCTCTCCCTAGGTGTGGAATGAACCCCTGTAATTCCATCTCATGAGGAGGCAGAAGCAGTGGGATGGGATCCTGTCTTCAGAGTGCTTTGTGAGACTTCTCACCAGTACTGAACTCAGGAAGCAGTTCCCTTTGTCAGCAAGAATAACCAGTAGCTTACTCTTACCCTGTGTCACACCGCAAAGTCAACTAATAGGAGTGAAGTTACCACGCAGGTATTTTACCTGCGTGTAATGTGTGTGCCCTGTGTGTTTACTGAGTAGAGCTGATAGGGGAAAAACAAAAAGCTTATAAGCCTGTTTCTCAGTCAGTTTTCGTTTCCTTTGTTTAGCCAGTTGTTCAACATATTAAAGATCTCAAATCCTTATTTATGCAGCAAAACTTAGGTTTATGGTTGTGTGTGTGTGTTAGTGTGTGTGAGAGAGACAGAGAGAGAGAGAGAGAGACAGGTTCACAATATAGCTCTAGCTGGCCTGGAAGATGCTATTCTCCACCACAGGGTGTTAAGGTCCTAGGTCAGGGATTGCAGGTGTGAACCACTCTATTCAGTGATAAAAAGCATAGACAGTATATCCCTTTACCATTGATGGGAAGACACTTTCCACCATAGGAATTTTAAAGCCCCTCATAATCAAAGCTTAATATATTTAAATATGCTGAAAGGAAGGTTTCCTGAAGGAGATGGTGCTAGCCGAACACTTTTAGTACCTAGCCCTTCTTTATAAATATGCAAAATTATTGCTAACAGGTTTTATTGTCTCTGGATTCTATCTTTTGTCTTGTTAGGTGTTTTGTTTTCCGTTTTGTGTTTCTGTTTTTTGTTTTCTGCTTCGCTTGTAGCCATATAAATCTTTGGAGCAAGTACACCTAGAGTTAAGAATGCTAGGATGTCTTTGTAAAGTTTGTAGTAATCTGTCTATAGGTTATTTTTAACACCCTCTCTGTAGAGAGGTATATTTTCACTATAGTGATCCATTCTTTAGCACATGTATTGAGGGGAACAGGCCAAAGAGCCTTGACTATTCAGTGTGGCCTCCTCTTCTGTTGGTGAGGCTTCTTTCCAACATGTGTTTGTGCTGTGATAGAATGGCTGGCTGAATGAATATATTTGACTTTACAAACACAGCTCATAGGAAAGATTAAATATTTTTATTGCGATGTATGGTCATATTTTTTTTAGCTTTATGGAGTTAACATTGTGATAGGTGCTTTAAGAGAAATATTTTTCCAGAAATGGTTTTATAGCTAAACTATGGGCAGCTTTTACATTGTGATGTGTGGGTCGATGGTTCTATTTGGGTTGCTAGGAAATCAAGAAGTGTTCCCTACGGAGATACCTGTACAAATCCATGGCAGACGTGAATTCTGGGTTGACTCATTTTTCTATCATACAGTGACCTAGCATGTAAATTAACACGTGTGGCATTAACTTGGTTTACAGCAACAGCAGAGTGTTGAGCCTTGGTGGGAGTAAGACGTTCGTTCACACTCCTCACCATATGCAGTGGTGCTGAATTGGAGTTCCCAGGCTCCTATGTGAAGGCCTCCCTACAGGCCCCTGGAAAATGCTCTCTGTTAATTCTGTTACCCCCTTACTGTTGTATCTCAGTAACTGAAGGCTTTTATCTTAGAAAATGCTGTCAAAATCCCAAAAAAAAAACAGTTTAGTTCTTCAACCATGAGGGAAACTGTTAAGCAAAGCACTTCATCACAATAAAGGGAAAGAGAATCCTATAACCATGATAGTTGAATACATAATCAATATTGAGTCCTCTGCACAGAATGGAACACTTCGTAGCAGTACTTGAATACTTGTGAGTTGGAATTGCATGTTACTTGAAAGATCTAATTAAGCTAAATTTTGGTGCACAGCAGTTGTACATGATTTCATGTTTATGTAGCAAAATACATTGAATTGTACTAGTATTGAAACATAAATGTAAAAATAGATGTGGAAATTGTCTTATTTTACTTATGTCTCATTTGTTTAAAGCATAAATTTTCTTTTTAAAAAATTCTAAGGATAAATGAATACTGTAATTGAAGATATATTTTAAATCTTTGTCATGTTTTTTTTTTTTAAAGCTATTGCAAATTGTATCATTCCTGATTATATATAGAACTTTGTGGGTGGTATAAAATAAATTTTATACTTCTATTTTGCACCTGGTAGTCTATTTTTTCTTCTTCAAAATCTTATTTTAAAATATAATATGTAGTATTCTCATCTTGATTACAAAAGACTTATGGCTTGAGCAAACAGATGTTTGAGTACAAAGTCAGCACTGGCTGTTGATACAGAACACATTTAGCCCACTCAAAGTCCCAGCTCACTCCATACAACCAAAGCAGGGTTCGTTTCATTTTGTTTGTTTTGTTTTGAGACAGGATTTCTCTGTATAACCCTGGCTGTCCTGGAACTCGCTCTGTAGACCAGGTTGGCCTTTAACACAAAAATCCACCTGCCTCTGCCTCCCAAGCGCTGGGATTAAAGGCGTGCGCCACCACCACCACCTGGTTTTTGCCTTGTTTTTATGGTGTGTGATTTTAGCCTCAGCTTCCCTCACCTATCTTACCCCATTTCCAAATGCTTATGACAAGATATCTATCCTTAATTTTGTGATAGGCGGGGGGCTGGAGAGATGGCTCAGCAGCACTGACTGCTCTTCAGAAGGTCGTGAGTTCAAATTCCAACAACCACATGGTGGCTCGCAACCACCCGTAATGAGATCTGATGCCCTCTTCCGGTGTGTCTGAAGACAGCTACAGTGTACTTAGATATAATAATAAATAAATCTTTGGGCTGAAGCGAGAGGTCCTAAAGTTCAATTGCCAGCAACCACATGATGGTCTTTAAAAGAAATTTGTAAGCCAGGCAGTGTTGGCACACGCCTTTGATCCCAGCACTTGGGAGGCAGAGGCAGGTGGATTTCTGAGTTCGAGGTCAGTCTGGTCTACAGAGTGAGTTACAGGACAGCCAGGGTTATACAGAGAAACTCTGTCTCTGTAGCTACTATGCCGAGATTCTCAGGACATACTACAAACAAAGACTAGATCATCTGTAGTCAAAATGTCCTTTTTCCACTTTCCTTTGTGGTGTACTGGTCTGTATGTTTGGTTTTTGCGTCTTATAGCTGAGGCTGGATTTGAGCCTGAAGAATCTTTCCTCTGCCTTACAATATCATCTGTTGCTTTCTCTGTAGCCTATGGTTGCTTGAGTACACGTTTTTGACTCTGTGTGTATTACTTGGCAAAGAACCAGAATCCTTTTCCTCTTACTGGTCCAGAGCCCCAATTTTGACTCGAAAGTCAAAATTGCCACTACCTTTCTCAGGTTAGCCTCCAACACTCTCCGAACCTTGTAGCCATCTTCTCTCCAATGCCCTTTCTTCACAAGTGTTGATGAGCTTTATCTTGAGAGTGAAAGCCTTTTGCCTTCATGGTTTGTAGATCTACCTCCACCTATACCTGTCTCTTCTTGCTTTCTATTACAGTGAAGAAAGTGTCATTTCTACCAGGAGCTATGTGCCCTGGGGCCTCCTGGAGGACTAACGCTTTTTCTCCTTGTGATAAAAGTTCAGCCTCAACGGGCGGTGGTGGCGCACGCCTTTAATCCCAACACTTGGGAGGCAGAGGCAGGTGGAGTTTGAGGCCAGCCTGGTCTACAGAGTGAGTTCCAGGACAACCAGGGTTACACAGAGAAACCCTGTCTTGAAAACTTGGAGGGAAAAAAAAAACCGAACAGCTATGAATGAAACCACCCTAACCCTAACCCTAACCTATTACCAGCCTGCCAGAGGCTGAAGCAGGAAGATCACTGGGGCCCAGGACCTGACTACCATCTTCAGTGTTAAAAATGAGACTTTATCAAGAGGGAAGGAAGGGCTCACTAAGTTCAGTTGGTAGAGTGCTTGCATATGTAATATATATATGGATCCCACCTTTATTAGCACGTAAATGGCGCTTGGTTGTAGGGAGCCTGTCTCTTTAAGACAGAGCCAAATGGCAGTTGGCAGCTTCAGAAGCCTCAAACTGAACTTCCAAACTGACAGGTTGACTCACAGCACATGGCTCAGCCAACCAGAAACTGTTTAGCTGGCTGGCAGTTGACTACGTCATCACAGACCTATAAATAGAGCTGCCTCCGGAGCAGTTTTGAGGCATTCCTGCCTTGAGGCAGTCCTGCCTAATTTCCCCACTAGCTTAGCAAGACAGCTTTAAAGACGTTTTTTACTTTGGGGTTTTTAGCCCAGGGGTCTCAGACTTTCTCTGTAATATTGGCGTGGATTTATCCTTAGACTTGGGAATTAGTAACAATTAGCATTCATTCTGGACTTAAGCCGTTTTCTCTCTGCCATTATCCTCTTACAACATTGTTTTGTTTTTCCCCTCACCTAATGTAATTTTCCTCCAAAGTGAATAAAAGCCTGATTAAGCTACTTAGGAAGAATTGGGGTCTTATGTCTTTTAGTCCTGCTGGCTAGGATTCCCCAGAGGCATAAAGACTTGGTGACATCCCACTTGAAACCCTAGTCACTGAAAGATGCAGGCAGCAGGATCAAAAGTTAAAGGTCATAGTCCGCTATGTACATTTCAAGGCTAGCTGCGGCTCCTCAGAGCCTGTCTACAAAACAAGAACTGAGACGACTGAGTGGGTAGAGAAGCTTGTGCCCAACCCTGACCATGGTTCAAATTCAACCCCTAGAACACACATGATGTTAGGAGAGAGCCAACTCCCATAAGTTGTCCTCTTACCTCCACACGTCAAGAATACATGCACACATAGGTCCACGTTAGCGCGAGTGCAAGTGGGGGCACACTCAGACACACATGTCTCACAAATTTTTGGAAAATTGTGAATTGTTTAAAAAAAACTGTACCCACACTTGACAATGGTGTGAGTGCATACAAGCGGGCCAGTTGAATAATTAAAAGTCCACAATACTCCCACATATACAGAGCCAACCCTCGCTTAACAATGGTAGAAAGTACTTAACAGATGAAATCCTAGAGTTTTTAACGTCGGTGCCAAGAAAACTTGGTTTTTACATATTACATTTGCACTGGATTATATTACATTTCAATTGCCCTGGATTCTTAGCTCATGCACAAAACTAATTTAAATGGATCAGTCTGGTTTAGGTTATTACTCAATGAGAGATCAATTCCTAATATGAGTGAGGCCCAGTTCTACTGACTGACATGAGTTCAGTCCCTGCATTCTCCACAGTGGAAGGAGAGAACTATCTGACCTGTTTAAGTACTTTATAGTTCTGTAGGGCTGCCAGTCAGACACATACACCCCATACATACTTAGGCAAGGGTTACATTACATACAATGCACTTGGGAGGCAGTGGCAGGCTGATCTCTAACTTTGAGGCCAGGCTGGTCTACATATCACATTCCAAGCCAGCTAGAGCTATGAGGAGAGCTGTTTCTGAAACACACACACACACTCGCGAGTGCAGGAAAAAATATCAAGAGGGGATGCAGAGTTGTCTCAATGTTTAAGGGTACTAGCTGCTCTTCCAGAAGATCAGGGTTCAATTCCTAGCATCCACTTGACAGCTCATATCTGTCTGTAACTCCAGTTCCAGGGAATCTGACGGCCTCACACAGACACACTTCACATTTACACACTTGCAGGCAAACACCAATATACATGACATAAAGATGAATAATTTTCAAAAAGGAAAAAACACCAAGGGACATGATGGTGTGTGCTTCAATCCCAGCACTCTGGGGGCAGACAAGTAGATCTCTAGGAGTTCAAGGCCAGCCTGCTCTGTATAATAAGTCCCAAGTCTGCCAAGTAAGTAAGACCTTGTCTCAAACAAAGAAAAATGGCAAGATTCTTTTTTTTTTTAGATTTATTTATTTATTATATGTAAGTACATTGTAACTATCTTCAGACATCCCAGAAGAGGGCATCAGATCTCATTATGGATGACTGTGAGCCACCATGTGGTTGCTGGGATTTGAACTCATGACCTTCAGTAGAGCAGTTAGTGCTCTTAACCACTGAGCCATCTCTCCAGCCCGGCAAGATTCTTACACATCAGTAAAAAGAAAGTTCCTGGGGGTCATGGTGCATACCCATGGTGTGGAGTATTCAGTACACTGAGGAGGAGAAGCATCTGTTCATTTAAACTCAAGGAAGATAGAGAGATTACCCAAAGAAGAGCAGTGGTGGCGCATGCCTTTAATCCCAGCCCTTGGGAGGCAGAGGCAGGCGGATTTCTGAGTTTGAGGCCAGCCTGGTCTACAG
>JADRCC010563348.1:0-14330 GCA_019843855.1 Hylomyscus alleni
ATTGAAACTTCACTGACTCCAATTCACTCAGGTAGCAGACATCATCATAAACAGACTATCATCTATGTTCTCATAAATATCATATATAAAATGTGTGTGTGATATTTTCAAATCTTACAATGTGTATTTGTTTTTATAAGGTTGCTTTTCAACAAATGACTTGCTTGTTGTTTTCTTATATATATTTCTTTTCTTTATTCACATTTCAAATGATAACTCCCTTCCCAGTTTCTACTCCCACCTGCAAAAAATAAGAAAGAAAGAAAAACCTCTGTTCCTTCCCCCTTCATCCTGCTCATCAACCCACCCTCTCACCCTTCCTGGCCCTGGAATTTCCAACACTGGGGCATAGAACCCAAGGGCCTCTCCTCCCATTGATGACTGACTGGGTGATCCTCTACTATGCATATGCTGCTAAAGTCATGAGCCCACCATGTGTACTCTTTGGTTGGTGATTTAGTCCCTGGGAGCTCTGAGGGTAGTAGTTAGTTCATATTGTTGTTTGTAATAAGGAGCTGCAAACTCTTCCGCTCATTGGGTCCTTTCTCTAGCTCCTTCATTGGGGACCTTGTGCTCAGTCCAATGGATGGCTGTGAGCTTCTGCTTCTGTATTAGTAGGGCACTGGAAGAGCCTCTCAGGAGATAGCTATATCAGGCTCCTGTCAGCCAGCACTTGTTGGCATCCATAATAGTCTCTGGGTTTGTTGTTTGTATATGGGAAGGATTCACATGTGGAGCAGTCTCTGGATTATCCTTCCTTCAATTTCTGCTCTACACTTTGTCTCTGAAACTCCTTCCATGGATATTTTGTCCCCCCTTATAAGAAGGATGGAGGTAACCACACGTTATTCTTCCTTCTTGAGTTTCTTGTGGTTTGTGGATTGTATCTTGGGTATTCCGAGCTTCTGGGCTAATATCCACTTATCAGAGAGGGCATTACATGTGTGTTCTTTTGTGATTGGGTTACCTCACTCAGGATGATATTCTCCAGATCCATTCATTTCCCTAAGAATTTAATAAATTCATTGTTTTTAATAGCTGAGTAGTACTCCATTGTGTAAACGTACCACATTTTCTATATACATTCCTCTATTGAGGGAAATCTGAGTTGTTTCCAATTTCTGGCTATTATAAATAAGGCTACTATGAACATAGTGAAGCATATGTCCTTATTACATGTTGGAGAATTTTCTGGGTATATGCCCAAGAGTGGTATAGCTGGGTCCTCTGGTAGGACTATTTCTGAGGAACTGGCAAACTGGTTTTCAGAGTGGTTGTACCAGCTTGCAATCCCAACAGCAATGAAGGAGTGTTACTCTTTCTCCACAACCTCTCTAGCTTCTGCTGTCACCTTAGTTTTTGAACTTAGCCATTCTGACTAGTGTGAGGTGGAATCTCAGGGTTGTTTTGATTTGCATTTCCCTGATGACTAAGGATGTTGAACATTTCTTTAGGTGCTTCTCAGCCATTTGGTATTTGCCAGTTGAGAATTCTTTGTTTAGCTCTGTACCCCATTTTTGAATAGGGTTATTTGATTTTCTGGAGTCTAACTTCTTGAATTCTTCATATATATTGGATATTAGCCCTCTGTTGGATAAAGGATTGGTAAAGATCTTTTCCGAGTCTGTTGGTTGTAGTTTTGTCCTATTGATAGTGTCCTTTGTCTTACAGAAGCTTTGCAACTTTATGAGGTCCCATTTGTTAATTCTTGATTTTAGAGCATAAAATTGACATTCTGTTCAGGAAATTTTCCCCTGTGCCTGTGTGCTTGAGGCTCTTCCCCACTTTTTTTTCTATAAGTTTGAGTGTATCTAGTTTTATGTGGAGGTCCTTGACCTACTTGGACTTGAGCTTTGTGTACAAAGATATAGGAATGGATCAATTTGCATTCTTCTACATGCTAAGAGCCAGTTGAGCCAGCACCATTTATTGAAAATGCTGTCTTTTTTTCCACTGCATGGTTTTTAGCTCCTCTGTCAAAGATCAAGTTGCCATAAGTTTGTGGGTTCATTTGTGGGTCTTCAGTTCTATTCCATTGATCTACCTGCCTGTCACTGTACCAATACCATGCAGTTTTTATCACAATTGCTCTGTAGCACAGCTTAAGGTCCAGGATGGTGATTCCTCCAGAGGTTCCTTTATTGTTGAGAATAGTTTTGGCTATCCTTTTTTTTTTGTTGTTATTCCAGATGAATTTGCAAATTGCTCTTTCTAAGTCTATGAAGAATTGAGTTGGAATTGTGATGGGGATTGCATTGAATTTGTAGATTACTTTCAGCAAGATGGCCATTTTTACTATATTAATCCTGCCAATCCACGAGCATGGGAGATCTTCCCATCTTCTGAGATTTTCTTCGATTTCCTTCTTTAGAGACTTGAACTTTTGTCATACAGATCTTTTACTTGCTTAGTTAGAGTCATACCAAGGTATTTTATATTATTTGTGACTATTGTGAATGATGTTGTCTCCCTAATTTCTTTCTCAGCCTATTTATCCTTCGTGTAGAGGAAGGCCACTGATTTGCTTGAGTTAATTTTACATCCCTCTCCTTTGGTGAAGTTGTTTATCAGGTTTAGGAGTTCTCTGGTGGAATTTTTGGGGTCGCTTAAGTATACTATCATATCATCAGAAAATAATGATAATTTGACTTCTTCCTTTCCAATTTCTATCCCTTTGATAGAAAGGGATAGAAATTGTTGTCTAATTGCTCTGGCTAGGACTTCAAGTACAATATTGAATAGGTAGGGAGAGAGTGGGCAGCCTTGTCTAGTCCTTGATTTTAGTGGGATTATTTCAAGTTTCTCTCCATTTAGTTTAATGTTGACTACTGGTTTACTGTATTTTGCTTTTCCTATGTTTAGGTATGGGCCTTGAATTCCTGATCTTTCCAAGACATTTATCACAAAGAGGTGTTGGATTTTTTCAAATGCTTTCTCAACATCTAATGAAATGATCATATGTTTTTTTTTTCCTTTGAGTTTGTTTATATAGTGAACTGTGTTGATGGATTTCTGAATATTGAACCATCCCTGTATCCCTGGGATGAAGCCTACTTGATCATGGTGGATGATCGTTTTGATGTGTTCTTAGATTGAGTTTGCAAAAATTTTATTGAGTATTTTTGCATCGATATTCATAAAGGAAATTGGTCTGAAGTTTTCTTTCTTTGTTATGTCTTTGTGTGGTTTAGGTATCATAGTAATTGTGGCTTCATAGAACAAATTGGGTACAGTATGTTCTATTTCTATTTTGTGAAATAATTTGAGGAGTATTCGTATTAGGTCTTCTCCAAAGGTCTGATAAAACTCTGCACTAAACTCATCTGGTCCTGGGCATTCTTTGGTTGGGAGACTATTAATGACTGTTTCTATTTCATTAGCAGATATGAGAGTGTTTAGATCTTTTATCTGATCTTGATTTAATTTTGGTACCTGGCAAATCTTTCTAGAAAGGTGGCCATTTCATCCAGGTTTTCCAGTTTTGTTGAGTATAGGCTTTTGTAGTAGAATCTCATGATTTTTTGGATTTTCTCAGTGTCTGTTGTTATGTCTCCCTTTTCATTTCTGATCTTGTTAATTAGGATACTGTCTCTGTGCCCTCTAGTCAGTCAGGCTAAGGGTTTATCTATTTTGTTGATTTTTTCAAAGAACCAGGTCCTTGTTTGGGTGATTCTTTGTATAGTTCTTTTTGTTTCCATTTGGTTGATTTCAAACCTGAGTTTGTCTATTTCCTGTCAACTCCTCTTGGGTGAATTTGTTTCTTTTTGTTCTAGAGCTTTCAGATGTGCTGTCAAGTTGCTAGTGTGTGCTCTCTCCAGTTTCTTTTTGGAGGCACTTAGAGCTATGAGTTTTCCTCTTAGAACAGTTTTCATTGGGTTCCATAAGTTTAGGTATGTTGTGGTTTCATTCTCATTAAACTCTAGAAAGTCTTTAATTTCTTTCTTTATTTCTTCCTTGATCAAGTTTTCATTGAGTAGAGTGTAGTTAAGCTTCCATGTGTAGGTGGGAATTCTATTGTTTATGTTGTCATTGAGAAGCAGCCTTAGTCCATTGTGATCTTTCTGATAACATTCAAGGAATTATTTCAATCTTCTTCTATCTGTTGGGGCCTGATTTGTGACCGATTATATGGTCAATTTTGGAGAAGGTACCATGGGTGCCGAGAAGAAGGTATATCTTTTTGTTTTAGGACATAAAGTTCTATAGATCTCTGTTAAATTCATTTGTTTCATATCTTCTGTTAGTCTCGCTGTGCCTTTGTTTAGTTTCTGTTTCCATGATCTGTCCATTGCAGAGAGTGGGGTGTTGAAATCTCCCACTACTATTGTGTGTGGTGTAATGTGTGTTTTGAGCTTTAGTAAAGTTCCCTTTATGAATGTAGATGCCATTGCATTTGGAGCATAGAGGTTCAGAGTTGAGAGTTCATCTTGGTATATCTTATCTTTGATGAATATGAAGTGTTCCTCCTTATCTTTTTTGATCACTTTAGGTTGAAAGTTGATTTTATTTGCTATTAGAATGGCTACTCCAGCTTGTTTCCTGGGACCATTTACTTGGAAAATTGTTTTCTAGCCTTTTATTCTGAGGTAGTATCTATCTTTGTCACTGAGGTGGGTTCCTGTATGAAACAAAATGTTGGGTCCTGTTGACTTATCTAGTGTGAAAATCTATGTCTTTTTATTTGGAAGTGAGTCCATTGATATTAATAGATATTAAGGAAAAATAATTGTTGTTTCCTGTTATTTTTGTTGTTAGAGTATGAATTCTGTTCATGTGGCTATCTTGTTTCAGTTTTGTTGGAAGATTGCTTTCTTGCTTTTTCTAGGATGTAGTTTCCCTCATTGTGTTGGAGTTTTCCATTTATTAACTCTGAATGGCTGGATTTGTGAAAATATATTGTGTAAATTTGATTTTGTCATGGAATACTTTGGTTTCTCCATCTATGATGATTGAGAGTTTTGCTGGGTATGGTAGCCTAGGCTGGCACTTGTGTTCGCTTAGGGTCTATATGACATAAACCCAGGATCTTCTGGCTTTCATAGTCTCTGGTGAGAAGTTTGGTGTAATTCTGATAGGTCTGCCTTTATATATTACTTGACCTTTTCCCCTCACTGCTTTTTAATATTCTTTCTTTGTTTTGTGCATTTGGTGTTTTAACTGTTATGTGGCAGGAGGAATTTCTTTTCTGGTCCAAACTCTTTGGACTTGTGTAGGCTTGTATGTTCATGAGCATCTCTTTCTTTAGGTTAATAACATTTTCTTCTGTAATTTTGTTGAAGATTTTACTGGCCCTTTAAGTTGGAAGTCTTCACTCTGATCTATACCTATTATCCTTAGGTTTGGTTTTCTCATTGTGTCCTGTATTTCCTGGATATTTTGGGTTAGGAGCATTTTGCATTTTGTGTTTTCTTTGACTGTTGTTTCAATGTTTTCTATGGTATCTTCTGTACCTGAGATTCTCTCTTCTATCTCTTGTATATTGTTGGTGATGCTTGCATCTATGGCTCCTGACTTCTTTCCTAGGTTTTCTATCTCCAGAGTTGTCTCTCTTTGTGATTTCTTAATCATTTCTACTTCCATTTTTAGGTCCTGGATGGTTTTGTTCCATTTGTTCACCTGTTTGGTTGTGCTTTCCTGTAATTCTTTAAGGAATTTTTGTGTATCCTTTTTAAGGGCTTGAAACCTGTTTACCTCTGTTCTCCTGTATTTCTTTAAGGGAGTTAATTATGTCCTTCTTAAATTCCGCTATCACCATCATGAAATATGATTTTTAGATCCAAATCTTTCTTTTCCAGTGTGTTTTAATATCCATGACTTGCTGTGCTGGGAGTACTAGGTTCTGATGATGCCAAGTAGTCTTGTTTTCTTTTGATAAGATTCTTGCTTTTGCCTTTCGCCATCTGGTAATCTCTGATGTTAGAGGTTCTTGCTGTCTCTGGCTGGAGCTTGTTCTTCCTGAGGGTCTGTAAGCCTGTGACTGCACCCCTAGGAGATCAGCTTCCCTGTTAAGATCTCTGCACAGAGGGCTATGGATCAGCTGTCCCTCTTGGATGCAGATGGCTGAATGAAGGACCCTGTCCCAGTTGCTCTTCAGCTTCTTTGTCCTGTGCCTCCAGTCTGGTCCCACCTTAAAAGTCACCAGAGAGAAAATGGCAATCTTGCCTTAGTCCTGGAGTCAGAGCAGTCCCTTGAGACAAGCTTTCCTCTTGAAGGAAAGGTGCACAGAGGGTTGTGGATCAGCAGTCCCTCCTAGTTATAGACAGAGGTAGAAAGGATCCTGTCCCAAGTGCCCTACTGCTTCTGCGGCCTGTGCCTCCCTGCTGGTCCCCTTAGCTGCTTGTTACTTTCAACAAGTGCCTAGAATATCATTCATATGTCCACATATGTCTTGCTCTCTAGGTTTGGGACATAGAAGAATATATATGCTAAAATAAGTCCCTGTACTAGCTTAGTAAATGTTGACAACATGGAAATCCAAGGCAAGTAATGTTGGTTGTTATGCTTTTCTCTAAAAGGCATGTTAGACAAACAGGCTTAGTCCACAGTAGAAAGTTAGACTTAAGTCACCTTAAGATGTGTCTGGTATTAACTGGACTTTCAAGTCCAGCAAAAATTCCAAATATCTCTTTAAATGGAAGATATATTTTTATAATAATGGAAGAGATATGTCATAATGATATATCAGCACAGATTATCTAAAGAGAAACACCTTTAATAATACATTGTTATTATCACTGTGCCTTAGTCTTACATAGGTCCAGTTTATAAGTGATATATGTAAATAATATAATAATCTATACTATAAATTTATAGTATAATCTATACTATAAATTTCTGCAAAATGAAAACATCATTCTTTCAATTTTATACATTTAATGTTCTGAATTCATAATGTTAAATATCATTAAAATGTGGGAGCAAATAGGATAACTAAGTGTATATCTTTACCTATTTTGGCACCCCTATTAATAGTGGAATCCAAATAAACACTTTTCACATTCACTCATTCACATTCACTCATTCTCCTTCTGAAAGCCACAAAATCAAGCGAATTTGGAGAATGATGATGCAGAGGGCAGAAGCTGCTGGATCGTGGGTAAGGTTCACACTCATAGACATGCATCTGCCTTCACATGTCATGAGTATCCACAGAGGGACCCAGAAAAAGCTCTAGTTTACACAAAGCAGAATTGGAAGAATGATGTACTCGAGGCAGCTGTGTTGTATTTATTTAGTAGAAGGTAGATCCAGGTGGCTACGCAAACCTTAAAAGACTCTGAAAGTGCAGAATTTCCCTCTAGGTAAATTCTGAGAGTGAAGTTGAAGGGATTCTAGCCAAAATGAGCATGGCAAACATGATACTCATATCTATTGAGTATTGATAAAAACTGAGAGTTCCAAACTCCAGGTTTCACCATCAGTGCTCCATGCCTGCTTGGTGAGTATCCTGAACCTTGTCTCCAGCTGGCACTCTCCCTAATCCACAGGATAAGCCCTAGTTACACACATTATGAACCAACCTAGTATGAATCCTATCTAGTTGTCATCCCCCACTCCAAGTACCCAGACCTATCCATGCCTTATTATCCTGCCCACCAGGCCAGTCTTCTGAATGTCATCTAAGCAAGAGCTACACAGTGAAAGCACCAGTTAACAGGCCAATGTGGATAGAAGAAGTCCCATAAGGCTCTGCCTACAGGCCCTTAATGACTGACAAGATAAAAATAATCAATCTTCTCCAGGATTGAGCCCCTGGGAGTCTAAAGTGGTCAGTTCTACATATATATATATATATGACCAGCAGTAAATGGGCTTGGCAGGAGATAGATAGATAGATAGATAGATAGATGGATAGATAGATAGATATGAATTTGAGGGGGGGTTGGGAAGGCATAAGAAGAACTAGATGAGAGAAACGATTGCATGGGAATGATGTAAATAGAATATTCATGTATTAAAATCTAAATAATAAAATAAATATTAAAAAGAAAAACATTTAGTTCTAAAGTTTCTGATAATGTTGAACATGGTATCTGTTTTGGTTCACTAGGGAGTGCAAAACTCAACGAAAGTAAAATAAAATAGTCCCCCCACTACACTTCCAAGCATCCCCCAAAACATTTAAACTAAACCTCCAGAATGTACTTCCAAAATCACGAATTCATTCGAGGAACATAACCCATATCATTTTTTAAAAAAAAGTTTTAGCATGTAGATTTGGAGAACAGGTATTTTCTGATTATCCCAAATAGAAAAACTTGTATTTTGCACTTGAAAAGCATTAGATTTTGCTGGCAATACACCTATTTCTATTTTACTATTTAATTTAATTATTGTGTCTTCCTTTATTTCTATTGTCAATTTATGACAACTCATAGTCATCTGAGAACAACAATCTGAACTGAAGAATTGTCTAGATCAGACTAGTTTGTGGTCATGTCAGGGAGCCCACTGTAGACAGTATCCTCCCTAGCTAGGCAGGTATTGTTACTTGACATTGGCATAATCTTTGACCAATAGGTGACTCCAAACAGCAACCTTATATGCCCAGTGCAAAGCAACAATACAACATCCACAAAAAGTCAGTCTTTAAATAAATCGTCTTATTAAATTGTGAATATGTGTGTTACTCATAGAAGAGACTCAGCTATATGGATAGAAATAACAGTAAACATCTTTCAAGAAATTTCCCAATAGATAATCTGCCAAACATTAAAAGTATAGCAGCTGTTTTCATTTAAAACTTATATAATTAAATAATGGCTTTTGAATATAAATTGAACTCACCTTGCGAAAAGAAAAACTGCTAATTTCACTATCAGGATATTTTATTAGGAGTGTGACATAACATTGACATTTAAATTCATCATGTATTAGTCACTAAAATGTAGAAACTAAACAAAACAGAACAAAAAACAGTAACAACAAAAAACTCATTACTATGTCCATGTCCTTTGGCCTTTGGGTTTATACCAAGGCTGTACAGTGAATGTTTAGTTTAGGAGTGACTGACTAACAAATTAGTTTCAACTAAATTAAAAGCTATTCATGTGTTACCTGGTCCATTTCAAATACTACCAGTTAGGGAAGATAGAAATACAATGATATATCTCCTTGCTTTCCAAGAATTCTCATATTGAAAAACAGAATAAGATGAATGCAGAGATAAAGTCTGACCCTGATGTACATGGAAACTAAGCACTGTAATAACAGGTCTCAGAAAAATGGTTGTTTTACAAACAGTGGTGGGGAAGCAGAGACAGAGTAGGTGAATGTCAGGCAGGAGAGAGGATGAAATGAAGAAAAGGGTTTCTAGGAGAAGGGAAGACCATGGACCTAAAGCTGAAGAAGTGAGAGCTCCCTGCATTATTGAAACTTGAAGATGATAAATGCATGGGGAAGGTCAGAGTGAGGATTAAACACTGAGCATTCCTTACACAGGGTTAAAAGCTAAGCTAGATGTTGACTCTTATACTATAAGCAAGGAGGAGTGAGGGGAAAATTTATAAAGCAGGCAACACAGCCAGTTCCACGATGTCTGTGTAATTAGCTTGAAACATATGATTCAGATGTTCAAAACCATATCAAAAGCAATGAATAAATAAGGAACTAGGTTACAGTAAGATGGATGATGTAAATGAAAATTAGACATTTCTAGGCAGACTTGAAAGTACCAACATAGCTGGCTAACTTAAAAGACCAACTGGTTTACCTCCTTTACATTTCTTCTATAGCCAACCATACACAGAAGCAAATGTGCTATTTTCACTTTATAAATCTAATCACCTTAAACCATATTCCAAATATCTTTCAACTGTCTTCACCATCTTATCATAAGGCAAAAGCCACAAATCATCCTACCAATCCTTCAGTAGTCTTTTCTAGTATTTTTTTCTGTTTATTTTTTCTTTTTTCTTTTTTTACATTTTTTATTAGATGTTTTCTTTATTTACAATATCACCTTTCCCAGGTTCCCCTCCAAAAAACAACAACAACAACAACAAAAAAAAAACTAAAACAAACTCCTGCTTCCAACAAATTGGGAAAAGTTCTTTATCAATCTTATATCTGATAGAGAGCTAATATCCAATATATATAAAGAACTCAAAAGTTAGACTCCAGAGAAACAAATAACCCTATTAAAAATGAAGTACAGAGCTAAACAAAGTCTTTTCTGGTATTATAGGCCACCTTTTGTCTCCCACTCCCCACTCCTCTACTCTGACGTTACTAGGTTCTGTTGATCCTCCTTAAACAGGATTCTGAATATGGTGTACTTCTTCTGTGCTCCATAAGGGTCAGATTGCTTCATTCTGAAATCCTCAACTGCAGTGTCACTTACATAAGGAAGAGGCTTTTACTGTACTGGGGGATCAGATACCGCCTTCACAAGTATACAGTGCCTATACTTTCCTATAATTATTAAAGTTCAAGGTTTGTGGTTTTGTTTGATTTTGAGATTTATATGTGTGTGTGTGTGTGTGTGTGTGTGTGTGTGTGTGTGTATATATATATATATATATATATATATATATATATACATATATAATTGAAATTGATTTTTCCTAAACCATATCATGATCATTCTCTTCTCCCAAGTCCTCATAGATGCCCTACCTCTGCACTCACCGTTTCACAATGCCATTTCTCTATCTCTTTAAGATGCAAATCAGGAAAACAAAATTTAAAAAAGTGAGAATTCAAAAATGAAAGGATAAAGAAAAAGACAAAATACAAGAGAAATAGGCACACATAATAATAGACATAAACCCCCAGAATACAAAATCAAAACCATAATAGGCAAGGAAAAGACTAATAATACAAAAAAGGGGGGCTTAAACAAAGCAAGAGTGAAAAACAATCTACAAGAGTACCATTGAATTTGTTTTTCATTGGCATCTACTACTGGATATTGGGGACTCCCTTACATGTGGCGAATATACTCAGTGGAAGTGCATTGGAACAAACGAATTATTCTTTTATGAGCACTTGTCAATTGGAGATATCTTCTTGGTTAGTAGTAGGAGCTCAAGTCCACTTCCCCTTCTCAGCACTAGGATTCCATCTAGCTTGAAGCCACAGGATTTGCACCTGCTTCCTCAGTCTCTGTGAGTCCATCTGTGCAGCAGGCCTGCTGTGTATGGAAGACATTGTTTCCTTGGTGCCATTTATCCCTTATTGCTTTTACAATCTTTTGGACTCCTTTTTGGCATAGATCCTTGAGTCCTGAGGGGAAGGCTTTGATGAACATATCCCAGGTAGAGTGTTCTAAAGTCTCTTACTTTCTGCACAAAGTCCAGTTGTAGGTCTCTGTCTTAGTTCCCATGTACTGCAAGAATTGTTGGGAGGGTCTTTTCATCCACTAAGCTTCTTGTTTCTAAAAGATGTGCTTGGGTAGGATTTATTGGATTTTTAACACTTCAAATATTGCTGTGTTGTGAAGGTACACCATGCTTGTTGGGTGAATAATCGTAGGGATAGGAGTGCTATGCACACTGAATACTGATTCAGTCACCTTTAAAAGAAAATATTTACAGTGATGAGTAAAACCCAGATTACTTGGGTAATGTGCAGGAAATAATTATTAATTATGAAAAACGATGCAGAAAGGAAAATAGGGAAAGGTGGGGAAGACAGGGAGGAAGTAGGAGGCTGTAATATTGTCTTCAGTGGCTTAACTGCTATCGTAAAGTCCATTTGATGATGAACTGGATTTAAGGAATTGCTGGAGGGACATTTTAATTTTTGAGAATTGGTTTGCGCTATCAAGATGTGAATATATAAGGCAATGCAAAGCTCACAATGGAGTGTGTGCACAGTGAAATTCTAAAGCTCACACATGTTCTACCTGTCCTCTCAGTGCCTGAAGTTCATGCTGCTGGTCCTGAGAAATTGATACCAAAGCTCTGTCACTCAAAGAAGCAGAGCTAGAAGTCTCAGTTGTCCAGATCACAATGATGCTGGTCCCCTGCAGCCCAGCTCCTTTCTGCTTACTCAATTTAAATTGGAATTCCTGAGAGTGAGTTTGACTGCCTACTGAACTATAGTAGCCAATGAAGCACATAGGTTAAATTTTTAGGTTCCATATTTGAGAAAAATGAAGAGTTGCATTATGACAAATATCCAGAATACTGTCATACCATTTTGATATGTTGCATTAAACTGAAGGTAAATGAGCATTTTCTAAAATAATTCAAAATAGACTTTAAAATTTCAACATGGAAGGAATGCTTAGGAGAAGAGAACTATCTAATTATGTCAAAAACACAAGAGGAAACCTAGGAAAGTAGATTAATTAAGGACTGGGTAAAAAGAAAATGCTCCTTGAAAATAAGGATATTGTTAAATGAAATACTACACAGCTAGTTTATGAGTACACTGGGGTCATACACTGGGTCCAGATACAAGAGGACATTAGCACCCTCAGTAGAAGTAATTCTAGGGGATGTGGAGGTATAAAGCAAGTTATAAATTACTGAGATTGTAAGATACAAGACAATAGACAGAACCAGTACTGGGTACTAAATCAAGACAGAAACTATTAAGAAGTTATCATATTAGAATACAGGTCTGTAGATGGTTTTGTTATTTATTTTTCCATTTGGGAAGACTTCTGATTGTTGAGTGGGTTTACAATAGAGAGGAAGATTGAAATCATAGAAAGAACAGAACATGAACAGAGCCTAGCCATTATAGTACAGAGTTGTAATGCTGTGATTTTGTCTATGAGAACCTGATACATCACGATTAAGAGTACAATATAATATGGTCTATGATTTCATTGGATAATACTCTAGTTCTTTCCTTTCCAATAGTTTGCAGTCTTCACTTCAAATGGCACATGTGAAGTAACTGTACTCTTTTTTCAGATTAAATTATACTTAATCTGTGGACTGTAGAGTAGTTTCATGTTTGCTTAGCTACTTTCAACTGAAGGAAGATACTAGCACTGGACACCTTGTATCATGGCAATTTTCCTTGTAAAGAAATTCTTAGTAGACTCAAAAATAATTGCAATTGATTCAGAACATTTCCAGGAAGTATATGTCGATTGTGAAGGTTTTATCTGTGATATCTTAGTTTCCTAGTATGTCATTTAATACTTTATTATCTCAAAATTATTGAAATAATATGCCAAAGGCATAAATTACCTGTCATCTTCTTGCCTATGCTTAATCTAAATCTTATAAAATCCTATGTAATTTCACAGTGAAACATTCAAAAATTATAAATTATAAAAAATTGTAGCCCTACATTTACAGTGAAAATCATGACCCAATATTTTTATGTAAATAATGGTTGACTTGGACCTTATAGATTCCTCAATTGTGTCAGTGAAAGGCAAGCAGTTTTAACATTTGAATATTTAATCACTTAGTATATATTTAGTTAGTATTATTTTTAGAATATATAAGAACTCCATTATTTTGCTGAACTGTTCATGTTCATAGTATCAGAGGGTAAAAAGGGGGATAATAGAGAGAAAAAATGGGAGAGTATAAAAAAATCAGAGAAGAAAGAAAATATAATGGAAACAATAAGAGAAAAGATAAGTATGGTTGCTATGGTGAGATGTTCAAGTGAGACCTAGGACCATGAGCTGTGTGCCTTTTTTTAGAGGCATACTGATTACTTAAAACTATTTCCTGAGTAGTTGACATGTATAGAGTAATTACTGACATATTTTTATTACATACAAAATTATGAATTCTCTCAAGTATGAGATATTAAAATCTACAGTCAATACAAGTTGTTATACATGTGAAGATCTGCAGTGTTCCTAACAAGGCTCAAAGCAGAATTCTTCCAGAGCTATGTTTCTTCAAAACCAAAAAGCCAATAAGGCAGAATAACATAAGCTACTCTGGGCAATTAAAATTTTAAATTTCTGCTCCAACATGTAATAAGGACACATGTTCCACCATGTTCATAGCAGCCTTATTTATAATAGCCAGAAACTGGAAACAACCCAGATGTCCCTCAAAAGAGGAATGGATACAGAAATTGTGGAACATCTTCACAGTGGAGTACTACTCAACTACTAAAAACAATGAATTTATGAAATTCTTATGGAAATAGATGGATCTGGAAAATATCATCCTGAGTGAGGTAACCCAATCACAAAAGAACACACATGGTATGCACTCTCTGATAAGTGTTTATTAGCCCAGAAGATTGGAATACACAAAGTACAACCCACAAACCTCAAGAAACTCAAGAAAAAGGAAGACCAAAATGTGGACACTTCATTCCTTCTTAAAAGGGGGAACAAAATACCCACATAAGGAGTTGCAGAGACTAACTATGGAGCAGAGACTGAAGGAAGGGCA
>JADRCC010563350.1:0-11662 GCA_019843855.1 Hylomyscus alleni
GCTTTTCCTCTCTGCTCTGGTCTGTCTTAACCTAGCCGCTAGTGGCCTGCCAATCACAGGACATCAGTATGCACAGTGCCCAGCATCTCCTCCAGGTTCAGCTTTGACACCTTCCTTCAGAGGGCCCATTCCCATCTCAGGACTTTCAGGTGAGGTTCTATCTTTGGTAAGCATTTCCTCCATCCGGTCACCACTAAAAAGCACTTTTTGTCTGGACCTTTCGTCTCTGAATGCCAACCAGCATGGAATTCACCTTTAGTCCTCCCAGACGTCGGGCTTCATTTCTCTTAGTGCAGAGCCACATACATCCACTGTGGAGAATTTAGAACACACAGAAAAGCAAAATTATATTAATATGCACCATTCCTCCCCTTTGGTGTGGGCCCCTCTCGATATGATGATTTTTATAGACAAAACCCAGCAGCACTTAGATGGGAAACACTTTCTTCCGTGTTATTTGCTGGCTGGCAGAACCAGTTTTATGGAACGTCAGTGCCAGGCCCCAGCTGATTGGAATAGAGCTAGCTATCTGGCCCTGGTTGGGCGTGTGTCTGTTCTTTCCTTGAGATTAAATCAGATGGTATCTGAGACTGGACCTGAAATATCTCACTGAGGTAGGATTAGTCACTGTGCCTGGAAACTTAAAGCTTTGCTGGAGAAGGTGGTTTGTGGCAGAGAATGAAGGAGACTGTGAGACACTGGAGGAAAAGCCAGAATTAAAGGAGCAAGAACTCCTTATACCTGGCCCCAGTGTTTTCAGTGACTTTTCTCGGACGTCCTTGAGCAGGGTCTATGAGATCCTGATACCTCCATCTAACAATGCCTGCCGAAGATGGTTGTTTTTTGTAACTCCCTTTGCAATGAATAAGATGCTAGAATTCTTCTGTGTATCATACAGTCAATCCAGATTGTAATTTTCAGTGTGGTAGGTGAAGCACTGTGGGGGAGGGGCACTGCACTTGACGTGAGCGGCTTGATCTCTGGTGCAGAATAACACTGAGTTCACAGGCCCTTCCTTGTCTCCTACCCTGTGTGATTCGGATGACGAACACTCTTCATCTCAGTATTTTCATCTGTAAAATGGTAAATCACAAGCAATCTTGAAGTTCCTAGACTTAAACTTGCCACATCGCAGAGGGCAACCTTACATTCCTGAATCTCCTGCCTTCATGCCAACGTGCCGGGTAACCTGACCCGGCGCCATTGTTAATAAGCAAAAGCCCCGTTCTCTATCAACAGACCTCCTATTTCCAACATGTTAAAACACAACCACAAGAATACTTTCAGAGCTGAGCATTTAGGCATTGGTACTCTTTGGGCTGAGTGCCCCCATGCTGAAATACTGGATGAGAGTTCATGAGCATGAGAAGTGTGGATCTGTGGTCCAGCATCACTACCACCTGTGAAGTCTCTGCTACCCAAGCCTTTGCCATCCTTAGCTCTGCCCTTTTTGTGGCTTCGGAGACAGTGCATTTCCTTCTATGTCTGTGGTGTGATCTATACTCAACCTCCAAACAAAATGAAGAGACTGTCACATCTGACCTGCGGGACTCTTTCAGGTGAAATTTAACACCACTCAACTAGTTCCTTCCCTGCCAGGTATTCAGATTAGGCTCAAAGATACACAGGGCCTACGGGTTAGATTTCCGGGTTGCTAACCACATTGGGGGTTTGCAACCCTTGTGTGAAAAGTTCCAGATGGTTCTAAGAAGTCAAATATTGACTGAATTTTGACAGCATCTGTAAACTTTTTAGATTTTATAAAGTGTTCTGAGAAATAGGACCATTAGGAACATGAACGCATTTATTCTTTGTTGTGTCTGAAGCCACTTGCAGAACCTACTATAGCCTAATAGCTTGAGAGAACATGGCTATAGGACTTAGTGGTCTGCTTTTATTTATTTTCTTTATTTAACTTTATTGTTTTTTTCAAGACAATATGTCATTATGCAGCCTCGAATTTGCCATACATTCCAGGCTGGTCTTGAACTCTTGGAGATCTACTGCCCCTGCTAATCAGTGCTGGGGCAAAGGGTGTGTACCACCACTTCTGGCTTGTGACCTTCTTTTCACATTGTGCTATGCACTGAGGAGAAGGAAAAAAAAAAACACCCACATGAACCTGGTCCTTAAGGGGCAGAGTGTATTGGGGAAGTAGATATCGGAACAACTATAAGAGAAAGAAATCCTATCAGGATGGGACCATGCATCTTTGAGAAATTCCAGAATTAAGTATTTTAAGAGTCAAGGTCTACACATTTAGTCATTCAGTCCTTACATTTTTTTATTTGTTTCAAAGTGATAGAACTCAGGTTGGTCTTTTTGTTTGTTTGCTTGATTTAATTTAATGTCCAACTATGATCAACAGGAAACCTTTAGGCAAAGATTTTTGTCTTTGGAAACATGGACGAAATTAGCAATATTGAGACCTAGTCTACTAGATAGTAGGCAGAGGGAGTGTTAGTAACAAAGAGGGGTTGATGTTTTAGTTAATAAGGGGTTTTCCATTGTTGTCATCTTAAACCATTGACCCTACTCCCTCTGTTGTCTGAGGCCTTATTCATTTCTGCTAGCTGTAATGTGAACTACAGCCAGAGCTTAGGGGAGAAGCCCTTGTTCTCTTACAAGGTGCCAGGGAAGGCTTAGTGGGTTCTGCCGGAGAGGAGGCATATAGGGTGAGGAGGTATTTGTAAAGTGTGGAGTTCATATAGAAGGACCTTCAGACAACAGAAAAGAGACTAAGACAGTATGGATATATACTGGATGACTGAGAAGATGACAGCTAAGGATCTTTCACAAGACTCATGTTCTACACAACATCTGTGTGCAGGACCTAGTGAAAGCTGGACCTACAGCACAGGTGATATAGGAGAGAAGATGTAGGTGGGCGGAATGGATGAAGAGATGGCCCACAACCATTACATGAGAAAGCTGAATGAGAATCCCAGTCTTTACTAACTATGGAGCTTACAACCTCGACATTAGGATGCTGTGCTTACAAGGGCTTCAGAACAGTTTCTAAGGTGCATTGGAAACATCACTGGGAGTCACTACAGGGATGCTGGGAGAGCCAAGAGGTTAGAGGCAAGTGCCATGGCCACGCAAGGGAGCTGGTGGTTCTCCCCCAAGGTAGCCTCACTGCTCTTTTAAAGAAAGGTCTTGAAGTGGGAAATCCTGGCCTTGTGGACCAGTGAGAGCCTTTTTCATTGAACCCTCTAGCTGCAGGGTTTTTCTCCTCCTTCTTTTAATTCTCAAACACTTTGTGCCCCTTTGGGCCATACCCCCAAACAGCTGCATGTAAGGTATTGCAACCAGTGTATTTTTAGTTCCTCAGGGGCACGAGGAATTATGCTTTATTTACATATGTGCTATGTATATACATATATGTTATATATATATATATATGTTTTAAATATATACATTTATGTGTGTTTGTGTGTCTGTGTGTGTGTCTGTGTGTTATAGCTTTGTGGAGTCCAGTGCTTTGGTAAATGAATAAATTTCAAATTTTTTTTTTCCAGATCATTCCTCCTTTGGCAGGTAATTTGGAAGTTAGTAACAAGTTATTTTCCTATTTCTTTCAAAATATGAAAATAATTTCCTTAAACAATCTACTTGCAAGTATCTTGAAATATAAAGAAAAGGAAAACCAGGAAGTTGTTTCGAAACAGCAAAGCCTTTAAGAGTCAATGTCACATTTATTGCTATAAAATATTTTTCTCTCTCTGTTAGACATCTGGATCCCATTACATACAGTATTGGGTACTTGAGTTCACCAGCCATTTTGCATACTAAGCAGGGTGCACACAGAATCCCCACAGACATCACCAGCACACATTTGCTCTGTGTGATTCTTACTTTCCATTCACAGGCGGCTCCTCTGTCACCGACTCAATGCTTGCCGTTACATTTTTGATGTCCTTTTTTCCTTCCTTACCTTAAGGACCAAATTCTGTACGTATGAAAGATAAAGAGCTTCAAAACCTACGGTGCCTTTTGCTTTCTGTTTTGTATGGTCCAACTATCTACAATCTAGTGCTGAAAGTCAAGGAAACAGCTAAATCTTAAGTCTATATTTACTAGTAACATTGACCCAGAAATGAGAAACACAATATGGAATGTTTGCTAATGAGTCATGAATTTCCTTATAATTGCTTCCACATTCGGGATAGTTCCCTTAAACCGTGTAATCTCGACATATCCTGAAACAATCCCATGTGTTGTAAATGATTTTGTTTTATTTCTTGGGTTACTGTTAAGGGCTTATTTTCTGGTTCATTTCATTTTCTTAAAGAAAACCACATACTCATGTGACACATGCAACAACGAACATACATGCTCCTGTGATTTTTTTAAATTTTTTTTTTTTTTGCCTCAGACTCCACTTATGAGACAAAAAATAATAAAAGAATCTCTCATTATTTGGTCTGGAAATCAAAATAATCGCATCGGTATAGACTATATATCAAGGGTCTCAATTCAAACCTGTGAGAATTAAAGCTAGCCTGGATCAATGTATCAGCCAACTTGTGTCTGTCCCTTTGCTAGGTAGGCTTCAGTATCCATAATGGGGGAGACAGATACAACCAGCATTCAGTACAGTAATAATGGAAAATTAAATACGACTTTTAAAAACTGCTCGCATTATAAAGCGATCTATTAACATTATGTGACTGGAGCACTTAACGTGACTGATTCTAATTGCAAGACTTGGCCCATAGCAAGCCTTAAAGAGCTGCAAGGGTGTGAAGGCATTTTTATCTCTTTGGAGATACTCTAAAATGGGTTTTCTTTGGAATAAAGCTTCATTCCTGCTGCACAAAAGGTTGCCTGGACAGAATCTCTCAGCTCAGATGGAGCCAGAGGTAATTATCATTTCTTCTTTGATTCCGACAATCAATAAACCAAGTAGCAGAGGCATCTTTGCAAGCATCCTCCTTTGCATCCGGAGCCCATGGATGTCATGCAGAGGATGCAGGACTTGATGCCTACCTCTGATGAGCTTTTCCAGGGAGCAGAGGGATTCTTTTATCAGGCTGTTCCCCTAAGACTGTATTTGAGTGAGATGAAACTACTCTGTATTATCTTGAGTTGAGCCTTAGTATACATAGTTTATCACAACCGTGGGGATTCAGAGCACACACACACATTCACACTCTAGCTGTACCTACTAAGGAGTTTACAGGTTTCAGAAAAGGTATGAGAATAGAGGAATGCAATCAGCATTGGATGTAATTTTATGTTGATGATGGTTAAGTTTTGCTTTGTTTTGTTTTTCTTTCGTCCCATTAAAGGCAGATGTTCTATTAACTATATACCACTGGAAACGGTAGGCTTTGTGCTCAGCTGAGGGCATCCTTGGTGCATGTCCATGTTTAAGTAGGTTAAGCTATGCTGAAATGTTCCTTGATCTGCATAGATAGGGATTTCTAGTTGGTGATTTTCAGATCTCCTAGAGAATGACAAAAATTGCCAAACTAGACTTCCCAATTTTAAAGTGATGACCCACCTATTTATCCAAGTAGCCAACAGCAAGCTTTTGAATAATTGATTAAAAATCCCAGTGAAACTGTTAGGCTGTGGATATCAACTTTATTTTAAATGTATTATTCTTACTGTTGTCCTGAACTGTAAACCCAGGGCCTTAGGCATGCTAGGCAAGTGTTCAACCATTCAGCTATAGCCCCAATCATCAACCTTGTTTATTTAAAAGGTCTACTTTTAAAAAATTAACATTATTTTGTAAAGGGCAGCACTTGGTAGAAACAAATTTAAAGGCAGTCGGACTTATTTTAAAATGGTTTTTGTTTGTTTTGTTTTGTTTTTATGTAAGGTTTTTGTTAACTGATCCCTGTAACTTCTGATTGTGTTTTGTCTTCCAAAGCCGTGAATTTACATAAAAGAACAGACATGCATAGCATTGACCTAGATTAGGAGAACAGGCAGTGAAAAGAAGCTCATGACCATTGGCACTTTGTTAATAGAAACACCATTTTAAGGGTATGCTTGAATTGGGCAAAAATAATGCACAAATGAACAAACATGAGGATCCCAGTCTGGATCCCTGAAGCCCACATAAACCTTGTTACACTATCCCATCTGTAATCTCATGGTAATCCCATGACTCTGATGATGAAATGGAATCTGTAGAATTCTTGGAAACCCATGAGTGAGCTAGCCTGGTATACTCAGAGATGAACAAAAACAGACCCTATTTCAAATAAGGTAGGAGATAAGGACCAACATCTAAGATCATTGTCTGACTTTCACATATGTACCTTGGCACTTATGCACTCCCCCCCCACCATTCATATAAGTATACACATCACACATATATAACACTATTTTATTTACTGATTTATTGATAGTGGTGGTGTAAATCAGAAGCAGGGCTTTGTGCATAATGGGTCCCTAGACCCAATGTACCAACATGAAGAGCATCTCATACCAGTGAATATTGGCAGTGTGCAGGATTTTCCAATGATGTGGCTTTATGTATCTTGTGGTGAGCTAATGAGTCAAAGTTGATCCCATTAAAGAAGATCTTTCATGTCTTATTGTTTCAATAAACTGACCCTTTGACGAATGGGTGATACAGGGATGAAAATGGGCATGTTTCCTTCCAGAAACTCACAGGGAGGAATAGGGAGAAGCCACAATTAAACCAGAAGGTCATGTATCAAATCACATACCCGCCAGATCACACCCAGGAGCATCTATAAGTGCTTGGATCTATGTCAGGCATTAAGGGCAGAATGAGAAAATGAGATAAGGGCTACTTTTCTTTCTTCTTCATTTCCCTTTTCTCTGTGGATTCACTGCCAAGCGGAGTGCAGGGGTCAAGACTGTGAACAGGCAATGTCAACCACACAGTTCTCATAGGAAGCTGGGATTTTCTAGTCAGATCAAAGGCTACAAGAAAGTGACTAAGGGGCATGCCATGTGCTCAAGGTGAGTGTGTAAGGATGTGGAGATTGGATCTTATGAGATCTTAGGCTCCATCTAGTCCTAAGCTTCTCCCCTGTGGGGGTTGGGTCATAGACCCTTTCACAGGGGTCACCTAAGGCCATTGAAAAACACAGATATTTACATCACAATTTGTAATAGGAGCAAAATTGCAGTTGTGAAGTAGTAATGAATTTAGTTTTATGGTTGGGGGTCACCACAACTTAAGGAAGTGTATTAAAGGGTCACAGTATTGGAAAGGTTGAAGACCACTGACCTAGTCCTTTCCAAAGACCCTCTATAGCAGAAGTGAGTGTCTGCACTTTCTCTGATGGCTTTCAGTCACAAGGGCAGCTATTGTTTCCTAGACCTGACTCAAATAGATCTTTGATATCACATCTTTTAGTCAGTGCTGACAGGCCTGGTGCTAGATTCAAACAGGCCATGGCAGGAGACAGGCCTGCTTTATAACAGCCTTCATCTCAGCCTCACCTTATTCCTCTCTACTACCAAGTCCTAGATGTCTAGTCCTGCTGGCCTGCTAATGCTCCTTTAATCTTCCAGGCTCTTACCTACTTACCTGGATCTTTGTACATTCTGTCGTCATAAATGCTTTCCCCTTCAGGACACCTCCATCTCTCCTCTGACTCTTCAGACTTGTCTTATGTAGATTTTCTACACAGAAACACTTGTTTAAATTAACTTTCTGCCATGAGTCCCACTATACTGCTACTATGTTTTGTCTGCAAATTATAGCATGGTGTTTCACATTCACTGGTGTGAACATAGAATGTTTGTCTCTGCCATTAAACTGATAGTTCCAAGGAGTGGGGGATGATGTCCACTTTTTGACTATGTGTTAAAATAGACGTATTATTAGTGGGGGTTAAGTAGAGAAACATAACTGATGTGGGCTATGGTCCAGCTAGTCCAACAATGGTTTCTACTAATGGAAAATCTAGAAATCCAGTAAATGTGCAGTCCATAGGACATGGATGTCTATGCTGGTCTTTAGTGTATGTTGAACTCCCAAAAAAGTAGGTTCTAATGCCCATGAAGGAATGAACTTACCAGAGAGAATGAAGGCAAACAGGGAGAGAGAGAGAGAGAGAGAGAGAGAGAGAGAGAGAGAGAGAGATTCCCTCTTCCATGTCCTTTATGTAGACTGCCATTAAAAGGTGTGGCCCAGATTTAAGGTGGATCTTCCCACTTCAAAATATTCCAATTTAGGGTCAGTTCTCCCACCTCAAAAGGAAACATCTCTCACAGGTGTATCTAGCCATTTGGGTTTTGATTTATTTCGTATGTAGTAGAGTTGATAACCAAGGGTAACCATCACAGTAGATAATCTGCAACATACTGCTGAATGAATGAATGAGACATCTAAATAAACATGCCTCATTATTACTATAAGGTACAGTACTGTAAGTACTGTAAGGTTCCATCTGAGCTCAGACAATATTTATATACTATTCTGGCCTCATTTGTTACAGACTTATCTCTGGGGTCTTGTTCTCCACTTGTTCAGGCACCTGCAGCTTCTCTTAGGGAATCACAGTTTATTGATTTTCTTACCCTAGTCGTTTCTACTTTGGATGTATTATTTAATACCTTATTATCTCAAGACCCTTCCAAAATGGAGCCAACCATTTATTGAGTGCCTGACTCTGGTTGAAGCTTTGCTAGGATTACTGCATAGCTGCTTTGCTAAGAGCTCTAAACATGGCTACCTGGCACACTGGCAGCCCTGAACACAGGAGAGTCATTGAAGTAGACATGTCCAACATATCCTAGAAAAATATATGTGTGTTGGATTCCAGATCTAAGTCATGTTGTCATGACTTCAGGAAGGGAAAGACCATTGATGGAATTTAGGAGGCTTGTAGACAGAGATGAAAAAAGCAAAGAGGTATTTAGGACAAGGATAAGGAGACACCTCTGAAAGCAAGTGATCTTTGAGCTGACTTCATTGGTGATGAGGACCGAGTCACTTAGAGGGGAATATGGGACACAGGGTACAGTAGAAGCTGGCAGAGATGTTTGGTGAAAAGACTCAGTCAGGTTTCTGCCCATACTGATTCATACTACTTGGAACATCCAAGTTCTAAATTGTGGAAAGAGTTATCATCCTCATGACTCTCAAATATGAATTGTTTATATAACAGCTTTCAGCTTTCAGTTCTACATCTGAGGTGCACCCGTTCTAAGTATCTGATCTGTTTAGAACATATCGTAAGTTACCTATCTGAAATATAAGGAGATAGGTAACAGTGTAGCAGGATTTGTGACTTCCTAGTTTTTAATTGATCTCTGTATGTGTGCAAACATGTGTACAACATGCACATACATATGTGTTCAAGTGTGTCTATTCGCATGTAGACTATGTACATCTTAACATCACTTGTTAATATTAGCTACATATAAATTAATATCATTAGATTAATTCATACTGAAAGCTGTACCACCCTGCCTCAGGGAGCCTCTAGCTAGGAAAGGAACAGCAGAGCACACCAGAGGCAGAGATTTCGGAGTTGCAAACCTGAGGATAAGGCTTGCCTTTCCGTTGGCTAGTGTGTAGCTTTGGGCAAGTCTCATCACCTTTCTGATTTTCAGGTTGCTACTCTTACTTTTAGATAATAACCAAACTGTTAGAGACTTGCTAGTGCAGACTTATAATTCCAGCTACCCAGGATACTGAGGCAGGAAGATCTGAAGTTGCACAGTAAGGCTTGATCTGTCCAACAAACAAATGAGCAAACAAAGAAACAAAAAACAAATCAAACAAGGGTGAACCAGGAGGGTTACCCCAAACCTGAGACTCATCTGAGCTAAGTAGGAAGTACCTGAACAGCTAGGCTCTGTGCATAGCCAGGCCCTGTCTAAAAAATCCTTATGAAAAGTTTTTTTTTGTTTGTTTTTTTAAAGACTCAAACAATTGCTCTCAGAAAAGAGCAAATCTAATACTATTAAAATTGTTGAGGTCATATTCCTCAACTGTGAAAATAATTTCTTAGAAGTTCAAGTAGGATTCATTTTATGAAGACAAGGATTAGATTTTCTTCCCATATAATATCAGTCCAGTAAGTAATCCAAACTGGGTCAGTGCTGACTGACAGGGAACCAAAATGTATATCTGAAATACAGACTCACCATAAATCTAACTTACTGGGACTAAGACTAAGACTCCTTCATTTATTAATTTCCTTGCTATCTTTTCCTTGGAGCAGATTTATTTTATTTTGTAATCATGTTTTGAGAATTTATCTTGGATATAAAAGTGGCTATATAGACCAAGCTGGTCTTGAGCTCACAGAGATTCATTTACTTCTTCTGATACAGTGCTGGGACTAAAGATGTGTGCCATCACACCCAGCAAGGGAATGTAGGGGGTGTTCTTTTTCCTTTTAAAAATCTTTATCATCTCTTCAAAAATTAAAAGAATCAGGAAAGGATTGCATACAAAGTTGACTCCAGATGACCATGGAATTATCATGATCATTTGAACAGTTGAGGAATTATCTTAATTAAATTAGCCTGTGTGGATGTCTGCTAGGAACTGTCTTGAGTGTAAATAAATAAGAAGAAGATTTAATCCATTGTGGGTGGCACCATTCCCTAGGCAGGGCAGGAAAAATCTTAATAGAAGCAAACAAGCAAGCAGGCAGCATGGGTGCCTGTCCTTTGCTTTTGAGTGTAGGTGTTGTGTGACTGACTAACAGCTTTGCACTCTTGCCTTGCCTGACTCTCAGTGATGGCCTGCCACCTGGAATTGTAAGCCCCAGAAACCCTTTCCACCCCTAAGCTACTTTTTGTCAATGTATTTGTCATTGCAGCAGAAAGGAAACTAGAAAAGGTCCTTTGCATGGAGGTTCACCCACAAGAGGTTGCTTAACTCATGCTCAGAAAACACACACTGTATCTTTAAGAAATAGTTTACTTGTGAATCAGTAAACGTACTAGACAAAGCAGCCATTACTTATGCATTCTTGCATACCCGGCAAGGTGAAAATAATAGAATAAACATCATATACTTCATTATGATATCGGTTTACACTTCCAGGGTATACAAAAAGAGGCCATTTCATCAAGCTAATTGCCTGAAAGTAAAAGAGAGAGAACTTTGGCTATTAGTCTATTATGGGGCTTTTTTCTTAATCACAAATAGGGGCCGTGTGTCCCCGGGGGGATGTGTATTCTAATTTACAATTGAACTACAGATCAGAGCAATCAATCTTGGGCAGCACTTTCACTGTGTAATTGCTGCAACATAACAAATAATAATAATATAAAAAAAAGGCAAAGAAAGAAAAGAAGAAGAAGAAGGCTGAAGCTCAGCTTCTGCTTGAGGTAGAGATATTTCTAGGCACTAGTTGAGAGAGGGAGGGGGAGAACTGCCGTGTCCATGAATATGCAATGAGGGCTCATTAGCGGCCTAGTGTTGCCATGACGAATGGCATTATCCCCGGCCTGGTGCTGCCTAAACATGAATTTTATAAGGACCCATTTATCATGACTTGTCATGGGCTTCTGTACATTTCTTTCTCCAGCTCACACACCTTTCCCTATTAGAGCACTAGAAATCTTTCCTTATTATTATTGTTTCCTTTTGTATTGATTTCTGGCACTTTGAAGCAAGTGTACACATATAGTAACATACTAATGAGAGATTGGAGACTTCAAAGTTGGAGAACTAAAACTTGATTATTCTTAACATCTT
>JADRCC010563353.1:0-10434 GCA_019843855.1 Hylomyscus alleni
TTGAGAAACTGTGACTCAAAGTTACTCTCCTGTTGAACCCAGCTTGTAGATGGAAGTGGTCATATATGTAACATAGACAGCAGTCTTGTCAGAGGCAAGACATTCTTGTGGATTCTCTGGGCAGACAGCAAGTGCTGGCTAACAGCCGTTGTTATTGTTACCATGCATGTTTGTTTAGCCAGGAATTAGCTGATTCACACTGCAAGTCTTGAAAAACATCCCTCTGCTCAGCCAAGCAAAGTGGGCTTGTTTTATTTTTATTAACAGTCTACCTTCTTTAGTAACACCTTGGAGACATTTCCTGTATAAGGTTTCTTGAAAACAACAGAGAAGTGCCCTCGTAGGCCAATCCTCTGTGACCACAGAAGTCTCATGTTTTACTTAACACGGAAGCATGAGCCATCCAGTACTTGGGAGGTTGCTGTAATCTGGTCCAGCCAGGTGTTCAGAACACACACATCTACTCAGAAGGCAGTGATCATTCTGAGCTCATACCTGTAGTCATGCAGCTATCTAGAGATGTATCTGTGAAAACAACACCCATTGTGGCTGGATGTATCCTCAGAGTAAGTAGAAAAGGAACATTTAAAAACAGATTTAGTGAGGAAGGAATGGGAGGGGTTGAAGTTGAAGAGGAGGCATGTGTCCTAGTGTTCTGTGGCACCATCGGGTAAAGATCGTTAACGGTGTTGCATTACATGTTGTTGCGGGAAATATTAAAAAGAACTCACCCAGCAATCTCTCCTGGCCTACCAGCCCATATTCTTGCTCTAATGCTGCCACTACTGGCCGGCCACATCACTACGTCCGGGTGGGCTCCTGCTATTTTCTCCCAGCCAGCAAGATCATTTCGCTTACATACAACACTCCACACACCCCACAATCAATCATCTAGCACCTAGTTACCTGGTAGAAACATGACTCTTAAGGCTTAATTATCCAATCAGGTTTATATATCAATAAGATCACAATTTATAAGATGCCAATACAATAATTCCAGAGCCAAGTGATAAAGACAATGTTTTAACCCAATTATTCTAACCTTGTGTAAACCTTAACTACTTGTGGCTGTTTAAAACCACTCGGGGTCTGGATCGTCCTCCTGTTCATCCGCCTCCATGATATTTCTCCCTGCTTCTCTGACCTCTGACCTCCTCACTTCTAAACTTCTAGCTCCGCCTTCCTATTCCTGTCCAATCACAGACCTGTCATTGCCCTAATGTGATTGGACAAAGAAAATGCTGCAACAACATATAACTGGAAATAGCTAGGAAAAGATTTTGAATGCATTCACCATTCAGGCAAATACGGGTTTAAAGTGATGGCTTCATCAGAAAATTCCTTGATATTTAGATAAACCCTAAATTACATTGTGTTATAGCTAGAAAAAATGAATAATATATGTCAATAAAAAAGAAAGTAATAAAAAAACTGATTTACAAAAACAGTACTCAGGAGGTCGGGCATCTAGAAAGAAGAGAGATTACCTGCTGTTGCTCTGATTCACCCATCTCCTTCAACCCTGGGGTATGGAGTGCAGGAACCAGGGGCTTCAGCTTTATGGTAATCAACGCGTGGAACACTGGGTGAACCCTTCAGTTCTCTGTGGTCTTCACTGTACTTAGGTCAGCAGTTCTCAACATGGGGGTCACAACCCCTTGGGGGGGGGGTGTCGCACATCAGATAGCCTGCATGTCAGGTATTTACATCGCAATTCATAGCAGTAGCAAAATTACAGTTATGAAGTAACAGTGAAAGTAGTTTTATGGTTGGGCTTTCACCACAACGTGAGGAATTGTGTTTAAAGGGTCGCGGCACTGGGAAGGTTGAGAGCTGCTGCCTTAGGTGATTGGATGAACCAGTGTTCTGACAAGCTTCCTTGCTGTGTTGTCTCCTGCCTTTGATCCCCTTAGTACTCCCCCTTGATCTGTGAATGTGCATGCTTGTGTGTGTGTGTGTGCGCGCGCGCGCGTGCGCGTGCAGGCAAACTAAGGTGTTCTTACCCGCATTAATTCTGGTTTACAAAGCCATCATAACTTCGATCCCTGTGGTGCTCATTTTCTCTAGCTAGCCCATGCTTTCGGTTTGTTCCCCCTCCCCCACCCCCCGGAGGGCTGTGCTGTGGGCGCTGATACTGTCTTAATTTTTAGAATTATTATTTTATGCACAAGGGTCTGCATGCATGTATGTCTGTGCATCACGTCTGTGCAGTACCCACAGAGGTCAGAAGAGATCATTGGATCCCCCGGAACTGGAATTACAGGTGGCTGTGAGCAGCTGGGTAGGCACTGGAAATTGAATTTGGGTCCTCTGGAAGAGCAACCATTTCTCTCAATCGTTGAGTTTAGCTCCTGATAGTGTTTGGACATTAGTTATGGCATGGGGAGGGGAGGGTGGGATAGGAATGATGTAGATGCAGTACTCGAGTATGAAGTTCTTAAATTTTTCTTTTTATTTATTTATTTTTGGGATTATAATATAATAATGACATTTCTCCCTCCCCCTTCCTCTCTCCAAACCCTCCTATGTACTTTTTCTATTCTCCTTCAAACTCACAGCCTCTTTTTCGTGTAGTTGTTACTGTGTGCATTTATGTATTTTTATATGATATCTGCCTGTCTGTCTCTCTGTCTGTCTATTCCTAAGTAAAACCTTTTCACTCTTTATAATGTTATGTGTACGCATGTTTTCAGGACTGGCTAGCACTAGATAACCAATAGTGTGCTCTTCCTTAGGGAGGGTCAGCTCTTCTGCAGTCAGCTTTGTTCAGTTGCCTGCAGTTCTTTTTGTAGTGTTGAAGCCTTATAGCATTTTTTTCCTTGTCCAGTTTAGAATCAGAAATCCACCCCCAAGGGTTTCTCTGGGTAGTCCTGACTATCCTGCAACTCATTCTGTAGACTCTGCTAGCCTTGAATTCACAGAGGTCCACCTGCCTCTGCTTCCCAAGTGCTGGGACTAAAGGTGTGCACCACCACTTCCTGGCTCAGGAATTCTTCAAAATTAAAATTGAATGTACATTTTTGGTTTTTAAAGAAATGTGGAGGGTTTAGTATATTACTGGAGGTATACAGTCAGTCACCAGCATCTCCAAACAGCATCTGTCTCTCTGTCTCAAGATGGAAAATGGCAAAATCTCAAAGCTCTCATTAGTAGAAAATAATATTATTTGAACTAAAATGTTTGGATTTTCCACTTTAGGTTTTTTATTCTGTTAGTGGCCTTTGAAAGAAACCTAAGGAAGGATCAGAGGTGAGGAGGACACAACATCTGTCCCAATACTGGAAGTAACTGGGACCTGCGGGACCCAGGCAGGCAGGAGCTCCACCAGCCCAGTGGCACAGGTTGCTTCCGGTCTGTCTGGGCCGGTGCCCTAAGCAGACCTTGGGTACAAATTCTGCAGCCAGTCCCACAACACCCAGAGGAAGCTCCACTCCCAGGCGCTCTAATTAGCCCAGGATCCCAGGATCCCAGAATCACAGGATCACAGAGACAGCTTGATTCTGAGGAGTTCTGACATAACCAGGATCACAGGAAGGACAGGCTCCAGCCTGATTTAGCCAGGGCAGGTAGCACTAGAGATAACCAGATGGCTGGAGGCAAGCATAAGAACATAAGCAACAGAAACCAAGGTTACTTGGCATCATCAGAACCCAATTCTCCCACCATAGCAAGTCCTGGACACACTATCACACCGGAAAAGCAAGATTTGGATCCAAAATCACTTCTCATGATGATGATAGAGGACATTAGGAAGGACATAAATATCTCCCTTAAAGAAATACAGAGAACACAGGTAAACAGCTAGAAGCCCTTCAAGAGGAAACACAAAAATCCTTTAAAGAACTACAGGAAAACACAATCAAACAGGTAAAGGAAATGAACAAAATCATCCAGGATCTAAAAATGGAAATAGAAACAATAAAGAAATCAGAAAGAGAGACAACCCTGGAGATAGAAAACCTAGGAAAGAAATCAGGAGTCATAGATGCAAGCATCACCAACAGAATACAAGCAACAGAAGAGAGAATCTCAGGGGCAGAAGACACCATAGAAAACATTGACACAACAGTCAAAGAAAATGCAAAAAGCAAAAAGCTCCTAACCAAGAACATCCAGGAAATCCAGGATGCAACGAGAAGACCAAACCTAAGGATAATAGGTATAGAAGAGAGTGAAGACTCCCAGTGTAATGGACCAATAAATATCTTCAACAAAATTATAGGAGAAAACTTCCTTAACCTAAAGAAAGAGATGCCCATGAACATACAAGAAGCCTACAGAACTCCAAATAGACTGGACCAGAAAAGAAATTCCTCCCGTCACATAATAATAAAAACAGCAAATGTTCTAAACAAAAAAAGAATTTTAAAAGCAGTAAGGGAAAAAGGTCAAGTACCTATAAAGGCAGGCCTACAGAATTACACCAGACTTCTCACCAGAGACTATGAAAGCTAGAAGATCCTGGGCAGATGTCATACAGACCCTAAGAGAACACAAATGCCAGCCCAGGCTACTATACCTAGCAAAACTCTCAATTACCATAGACGGAGAAAACAAGATATTCCATGACAAAACAAAATTTACACAATATCTTTCCAGAAATCCAGCCCTACAAAGGACAATAGAGGGAAAACACCAACATAAGGAACAAAACTACACCCTAGAAGAAGCAAGAAAGGAATCTTTTAACAAACTCACACAAACATAATTCCACCTCTAACAACAAAAATAACAGGAAATAACAATTACTTTTTCTTAATATGAAAATTAATATTACCAACTTATCTAATCAATTCAAATTCAAAAGTATGAGGAATTGTAATTTTGTTGGCTATCTTTTGGTGGTCTCTCTAATTTGGTAATTGGAGAAATAGATCCAATATTGTACAATCCATATTCACTTTCTGCTTGTTTTTAATCTGACAGTGTTTTGCTGGGTACCACATAATGGTCTTGAAACCATGCTTGTCCTGTCTCAGCCTCTCTATTAGTAGGATTGTTTATTTGATGTTTTTACACTATACTATGGTTTTCAGAACAGCTTACATATTTCAAATTTATATAGTCAAAAGAAACATAAACAATTAACTTGGGAGGTGGCTTATAAGAACAATAAAGAGTGAGACTGAATGCTTTGCTTGATGTTTGTAACTGTTGTATCAATTTTGAAGAAGAGAACTTTATAAGTTACTCTTTCTCTGAAATGAATGCTTTTCAAAATGATCAGAGCCAGTGAACCAGATTCTTTTTTTTTTTTTTTTTTTTTTTTGGTTTTTTTTCGAGACAGGGTTTCTCTGTGTAACCCTTGGCTATCCTGGAACTCAACTCTGTAGACCAGGCTGGCCTCGAACTCAGAAATCCGCCAGTCTCTGCCTCCCAAGTGCTGGGATTAAAGGCATGAACCAGATTCTTACCCTCACCTAATGTCTGTGCCACCCTCCAAGCAGAACCATTGTTTATTGAAACAGTGGGTGAATGACTTTATGGATAGACCACCTTAAAACACACACCATTTCTTAAATGAGTGTAAACTGTTCTCTGTGGGCTGAGCATGAAGACAATCACTCCAGTCAAATAGCTTTGACCATAGCGGGAAATCTGTATCCAAAAATCGTGTCTACAATTCACTCGTTGGTGCAGCAGAACTGTCAACTCTTAGCTTAGCTACTAGGGAGATAAAATCCTTTGGTGATATGAGGGGCATTGAAGTACAATCTTATTACAATGAACTCCAATGTCTAAAACTTGTTCTTATTTTCAGCTTGTACCACAGTAAGAGCCAAGATTTTAAACTCTACTAAAAACAAAACAAACAAATGAACAAAAAGACTTTATCTATTTATGTTCATTAAAAAAATAACTAGTAGTGATGTATTATTTTAAAATATACAGCTAATATGTTTGGAGTTATTTAAAATTTATATTGAGAAAAACATGTATTTTCAGTATTGCTGCAGACAAGCATCTACATAATTGATTGTTTTATATCAAACAATTTTTATACTACTCATTTTTATTGTTACAGTATTTTATAAATTTTAAAGAATATGACAAAATAAAAAAAAAAGGTATTGCAGGTATTGAAGGGTGGGTCTCTGGGAGGAGTTGGGGTACAGAAGGGAAAGAAGAATGTGATGTAATTCTATTTACTTAAAATATGTTTTTAAATGTTAACAAATTCAGATAAACTGAAATTATGTATCTTTTCTCATTATAATGCAATAAAACTTAAATCAGTTACAAAAAAAAGAAAGAGACCTAAGAACGGCTGGTAGTGCAGTGGTGACTTCCTTGTATGATTGGCAGAGGGAAGGGCGGCGGCATTTAAAGAAGGAAATTAGTTACTCCTCTGTGATTCGGAGGGCGTCCTTTAGCATTCCTGAGGTTAAATATTCACTACATTTTTATCAGACTTTTTTTTAAAATTAATTACCTCCCAAATTGTTAGTGAGACACACAGCAAGATGACAACTAATGACAGGATTCCTGATATACTAGTTAAAAAACAACAACCACCCATAAAACAGAATTAAGCTCAGAAGAGCATGTTCATCCATTATTCTTTCAAAACTGTTAAGTGCTATTGAAATGTAAGACATGGCTACTGGAGGGTCAGCAGGCCTCACACCCCTCACCCCTCACTAGGCCGTATTTCCTCCTGTGTGTGTGTGTGTGTGTGTGTATGTGAGAGAGTGAGTGAGAGAGAGATAGAGAGAGAGCCTTATGTTCAATTCTCTTCTTTTTATATAGTTCAGGATCCTACCCTCAGGAATGGTGCCACTTGCAGTGGGCAGGCCTTACTTACTACCTCAGTTATCCAAATCAAGCTAATCTCCTACTGACATTCCCAGGGGCCTATCTCCCAGGTGGTTCCATATCTTATCAAATTGACAATTGAGATTAACCATCCCAAAGACTACGATTAGAAAGAATTTAGGGACTGGAATGCCTAAAGGCCTATCTCCCAGGTGGTTCCGTATCTTATCAAATTGACAATTGAGGTTAACTATCCCAAGGGGTATGATTAGAAAGAACTTGGGGAACAGATGGACGAGAATGTTCTAAATGTTCGGAGATTGAAGAGTATATTGTAAATATTAGGTTATTACTTTTTAGTATGTTGGGAACAAACAAAAGAAATTTATTCTAAGTACTACCATTTCGTTTTCAATCATAGGGAGAAACTAAATTCAGGGTCCTAGGTCATAGGGGAGCTTATTTCCAATAGCTGAATAGCTTCGGATATAAGGAAACCATTTTCTGAATCCAGACGTCTCAGTGACAACTCCTCCATCTTGCTGGCAAGGTCAAACTAAATTCATGATCCCAGGCCTAGGAACCAACTTCTGTTCTGATTAGTGGAAATTCCCTTGTTCAACTCCTTATGTCAAAATAGGCTAGGACAATCCTACATTCCACCCATCTCTTACGGTTTCATCCTTTAAATGGGCTGTACACCATCTCTTCAGGGTTGCAGTTCAGCTCCTGAGTGGATCAGTAGCAGCTTGATTTCAATACATTTCTGTCATCTGCATTGACCTGGTGTTTGAATTATGTTGGGTTTATGTTAGATTTAAGTAGACCCCAAACAGTAGGTGACTAACAGATTCATCTGTGCTCTGGAAAAGTGAGCTCTGATGTCAGTCTGAAGGATAGATTAAAGAAAAGGGTTGGGGGCTAGTGGGGCAGTTAGTTGGTACCAGTGAGCTGTGCAAAAGAGACAGAAGAATTAAGGAAACACAATCGATATGGAACAGGCAGATGTGCTGTTCATTGGTTATACACAGGGAAGGTGAGAGGGTCTAGGTTTAGTCAGAAAGAGCAAGGAAAAACAAACAAATGGTTAAGGGTTTATTTCATGTGGCAAGAGTGGAAGACTGAGGTAGGTCTTTGCCAGCTACTTGTTAGCACTGCCCCCTCCCCTCTTTTTAAAATTTTCCCTATTATGTATTTATTTGAGACAGTGTTACATTGTATAGCTCTGGCAGGTCTGGAATTCTTTTTTTTTTTTGTTTTTTGTTTTTTTTGTTTTGTTTTTTTCGAGACAGGGTTTCTCTGTGTAGTCCTGGCTGTCCTGGAACTCACTCATTAGACCAGGCTGGCCTCGAACTCAGAAATTCGCCTGCCTCTACCTCCCAAGTGCTGGGATTAAAGGCATGTGCCACCACTGCCGGGCCAGGTCTGGAATTTTTAAATGTAGACTAGGCTTGGCCTTGTACTCACAGAGATCTGCCTGGGGCTAACGACAGGTGTCACCATGCCCAGCCTTTATTTTTAAGCTGCGTTTGTTTGTTTATTTTTGAGACAGGGTCTTACTATGTGTCTTTGGTTTTCTCTCTTTTTGTGTGCATGCAAGGTTTGAGCGTGGCGGTCAGAACAACTTGACGGTGTCTGCTCTCTCCTTCTACCATGAGTTTCAGTAATTGAACTCAACTCATCAGACTTAGCAGCATGCACCTTTACTGGCAGAGCCATCTCACCCGTCTATTGTATTACTTAAAAAAAAAAAAATCTTAATACAGGGCCTCACGTAGCCTAGTCTGGCCTTGAACAGACTATATAGCCTGACCTTGAATTGGCTATGTAGCCAAGAGTGACCTTGAAATTCCGACTCTCCTTTGTCTCCCCAGTGCTGGGATTAAGAGAAGTGCATTACTGTGCCGGGATTATGAGATGCCCAGGACTCGAAGACAGTTTTGCGCCGGAGAGTCACAGCGCCTTAACCCTAGGCCTCTTACTCTCTTTTACGTTGGCCCCCGTAAGCGCAGAGGTGGCGGGTGGTGGGGTCACGCCTGCGCAGTGGCGGCGTCGCGCACGCGCGGCGCGGGGCGGGCCGCAGCTGTCAGTCTCTGCGCGGGGCCACGGCCCTCCCCTGCGCGCTGCGTTCCGGCTCCGCCCTCTCCCGCCTCCTGGTCCCCGCCATGGTGCTGGAGTCGGTGGTCGCTGACTTGCTGAACCGCTTCCTAGGGGACTACGTGGAGAACCTGAACAAGTCCCAGCTAAAGCTGGGGATCTGGGGCGGTAAGCGCGATGCCTCGGCCTGCCGGCGTGGGAGAGGGGGCTGCGCGTGTGGGAGCCTGAGGACCCCGGGGGCCCCGCTGGGCATGCCCCTGCTGTCGATGTAGCCACACAGGGGCAGCGCGCTGCTTAGCAGTCCCCACTAACGCCTCAGAATAAAACAAGAAAAAAAAAAAAGTAATTATTTACCTCAGCAGCGGACGTCAGAGCGCGGCTCATGCTCCCTACAGTGTCAGCTTGTCTTCTTTTGCATCTCATGGCCCCAGGACCAGGCTTCCTGGTTCCCAGCCCGGGGAGGTGGGATGGACAGGGGTGACAGTAAGAAGAAAGGCATGCCTTGTCCCCCAAGGACTTTAACTCGGGGATTCCTACCATTTGGCCACTTCCTAGTTAGGTAGAGGGCTCTGCAGCTTTTTTGTTTTTGTTTTGAAGTAGACATTCGAGCTACTGGCCAGAGGCATCATTAATTAGGATTGTCTGCTAGGGTGCAAATGCGGGAAGATCTGCCAAGGTTAATTATCCTGAAGATTAGGAGTAGAAAAGTCTTGTGATAAGTAGCCTACTTCTGCATTCTTCAGTAAACTTGGATTTGGGAGTGTAGCTCAGTGGCAGAACTTCTGCTTCAAGCCTCCACAGAACAGTAGAATACCAACACAGATCGGGTGTTTGGGGATATGGGGGGTATTTGTATTCATTTACTAAGTTACTGTAAGGCTTGGGAATTTTGTCAGCTTTGGGAGGAAATTAAAAAAACAGCATCCCATTTAAATGGATGGAGCTACTTTTAATTGTCAGCGATTTAAGTTTAGTCCCGCTCTGTCTGGTTGGCATTTGCCAGTGGAGAAGCTAGCTGTTTGGTGTTTGAAATGTGGTTACAATGCTCCGAGTATGAAGTACACTGGGTTTTGAAGATGAGCATTTCTCCTAATGGAGGCCAAAAAAAATAAAACAGCATCTCAATAAATATTATGTTGGCTCCGTGTTGAAATGGTATTTGACTAGCTTGAGTTAAATACATTATTAAAATTCAGTACCATCATCAGCTACAAGGTCAGTTTTTGATGAGGTTACAAGAAACATAATCATGAGGCTAAAATGCATAGGCTGTTCCCATCCGTTCTGCTTGGCTTGTTTATCACTATTACCTACCGTTAGCAATTACAAAGGATTTCCACATTATGTCTATCAAAAAATCTGGGCTCCTAAAATGAATGACTAGGGAGAGGTACCCTATTTTTATTGGACAGAGCTGTCATTGAATAATGACTTGCCCCCTGAATTATGTTGGAACACATGTTTTATTTTAAAATAGGTTGCTGCTCATTTTTTTTTTTTAGGTGATTCCTCCAAAAATAAACATTTTGTGTAACCATCCCTGCTACATAATGCAAAAGGAAAAGTTTTTAAAAGGAGTAT
>JADRCC010563359.1:0-13990 GCA_019843855.1 Hylomyscus alleni
TTTTTTTTCCAGTATTTTATGCTAAATTCCATTATGTGGAAGGGTGATTTGGGCCCAGAGGAACAGTGGATTTTGCAAAGAAGGTTTACAATTCTGGCCTAGGTAAGGCCAGGCCCTGGTATACGAAGCTAGTGATGCAATGGGCTTTGCTTATGTATTTTTAAGAAATTTTATTGCTCCCTAAATTATAAATCTGCATTATACCCCCCCAAAAAAGTCTTGCTAAAATTGCTCTTCACTGAATACAGAACACTGTGATAGCATTTCAACAATAGAGGCTCTCGATTTGTCTCAATTGTGTAGGTAGCACTGAAAGTCACATTGCTTGGAAGACCTAATCTCCTTTTTCATCGCTTCTCATTGTGAAAGTACACTTTGTCCAGAATAATTATTATGGGCAAGATGAGGGGAGAAACGAGTGGACTGCTCCAGGAAGTTTACCTTTCCAATCCAGTATTTTGGAAGAATGAAACAATTCAATGTATTAAAAGAGAATGAACATTTACCTCATGACTGAGAATCATTTGCCTAACAGTTTTTTGGTTCTGGTTTTGTTGTTTTGTTCAAGAGCATATACAATGTATTCCTAAACAAACGCTTCCTTTTGCTTCGTGCACAACCGTGCCTCCTTACATCAACTTGTGTTGTATATAGATACCTTATTAGATCAATCAAGTGTCAGGGTGATCCTCTAAGGGTAGGGTTGTGTAGTGAAGGGCTTTGATTATCGCAGAATCCTGATATAGGAAAAAATGAAATCAGTGGAGAAATGATCCTTTGAGTGTGACATGGTCAACTGAACCTTTGTCTTCCAATACAACTTACATACAGTATCATGTGAAGAAAGAGATGGGGAATAAAAGATGAAGGGAAAGAGAGGGGTTATAGCCATTACGTACCACACTGTCAGACTATTAAAGATTCGATCGTAACCTCATCGTCATACGAAATAACCCAATGTTATTCATTAAAGGTGGTTATTAAGATGCCAAACTCACTGACATAAAACTCAGCTTGAGTTGTTGGGTGGTAGACTTCACTCAGTGCCAAAACGCTTTGCATACTGGTCTCTCATTTTAATTAGTTTTAAGTGGATTCAAAGAGAATTTTAGAATCTTGAAGCATCCCTTGTTTGTCCATGATTGTAGACTTAACTCTTTGCTATAACTCAGTATCTCATTTCTCTAACAGGAGGGCTGAGTATTTGGCTCAGGATTAGAATGTGTTTGCCTAGAATATACAAGGTAGTTGTTTGAATTCCTGTACCAAACCAAACCAAACAACAACAACAACAACCAAAAATTCATTTCTCCAGTGGGTGATAACTCTATAGGTGTGCTCTGATAGGCCCAATACTAAGAGTCCAGAACTTCTGAACATGATCGAAATAGAAGACACAAGCAACACATTCCAAGATGGCAGCCTACAGAGATTCATCAAAGCAATTCTTGAATAACATGTTTGACTTTTAAGTTCTAGTAAGATGACTGGCCACACCCACTTGGTTACCGGCATCTAACCTGTTCATAATGGGCAGTGATATCTAGAAATTGAAAATATCCCATGGCAAGAGTGACACATTTTCAGCAGGATAGGTACCAGGTTAGGTGGGTTAGTAATTGGGAAACTAGTTGAAAAAAACTTTTATGTCTAGCAAGATCCAAGTGCAAAGTTTATGTCAGGGTTTTCCTTCCCAGGCATAAAGAATGCATGGGTGCAGACATTTCTAGGTAATAGGAATTCACTTTATCCTTTGCATTCATTTTGTAATGAACATAAACTCTTTCCTGTGAAGGGTAATGGTAAGCGACGCCCACGAGTTTTATTCCCTAGATACTAGCAACCAGTTAACTAGCTTGTGCTGTCTGTAGAGAGTCAACAATGACAGGATGCCAAACACACACATCTTACACACTCGTTTAGCCCCAACATTTTATGTTATGTGTATGCTTAACTCTGAAACTTGGTGAAATTAAAGAACCAATGAACCAATGAAATAAAGCAGTGTGGTTAGCCTGCGCTGTAGAAATGGGCACTCATGGGAGTGGATGAGGGTGAGTATTCAGTAGACTTGTCTCCCTCTGAATTCACTCATGACTTGAACTGGGTGGATCGTTTTCTTGGCGGAGCCTCTTCTGACAGCTGCCCATGTTTCTTCTGGCTTCTCTCTTTTAATCAAGGGCTTCTTAGCCGGAGCCTTCATTCTCCACATGACAACTGGGTGCCGGGGCCCTGCAGAACTCTGGATGCGGATGATCTTGGTGGAGGCGATGTATGACATTTTCACTGTTTGCACTACAGCATTCATTAGATTCTTGGCTGCTTGGATCAGAGAGGTGACACTGTCCAGCTGTAAAGAAAGAAGAACAAAGAGAAAAGTTACCACAAGATTTGTGGGTCTGGGCGCCAACAGCGACACTTCACTTTGACCAAAGATAGGAATGAGCAAATTCTTATTTTACGTATTGATATGTAATCATTTACCTAATTCCATACTATTATTTTTAAAGATTTACCTGATGCATAAATACATCCATGTTTTATTTTTAACATGGTATCTTAGAAGGATTAAATTCTCTTTGCAAGGAAGTTATACACACACATACACACACATAAACACACACACATTAAATGAAAGTGTAGCCATATACAAACATCACTTTTTTGAGTATTTCATAAGTAATCATACTTAAATGTGTCTCTGTTTTAACATAGAAATGTTATTTTCTTGTGGACACTGCTGTTATATGAAGAATGGAGAGACCAAATAAAATTGAGTTTAAAGTTCAGATTTCCCTTTTGGCAACTCTGGGAAAGTTCCAGCAGATCAGTTAACTCGGGGAAAATATTTATTAAACATAAAATAATACATATAAGAAGCCAAGGGAATAGCTGCCAAAAGTTTGTTATAATTAAGTAGCATTACCTCTGCAACCTAGGAAAACTGGCAAATTGCAAAATGATAAAGATGTACTCATGAAATTGCTTAAAATACCTCTCCCCAGATGACCTTGTTTGTTAAATTTTCAGGGTCCTGTTCATGTAAACAAGCTCAGGAAAAAAAAAAAGGTTTATTGGCATTCCTAGGAATTTTCAAAATATCTTAGAGCTAAGCCAAGTCGATTTGTTTTTATACAACCAGTGCTTTTCAATTATTTCAGTTTGGCAGATTGTCATCTGCAGCCAACTCGCATGGGGAGATGTGCCTCCGCTGTCTCCCCTCTGTGAGAGGAGCTGTCAGGGCTAGGGCTCAAACACTGACTCTGTATAGTTACTGAAACCAATCAGCGGCTGCCGGCTCCAGCGTTCTACCTTTGCTGTCCGCAGAGCTTCATTTCACACATAAAATAAATGAGTGAGGCAGGGTGGGGAGATGATGTTATGTGCCTGGGGCAGTAGGGTATCTGGATGTTTCCTCACAAGAAAATTTAATTAGCTCCATAATTTGCCAAGCTTGAGATCCTTGAAAAGATAATACCAGATATATATGTGTATATATATATATATATATATATATATATATATATATATATATATGTGTGTGTGTGTGTGTGTGTGTATGTATACGTATATGTGTGTGTATATATATATATGTGTGTGTGTATGTATATACATGCATGTATATACACACATAATACATACATATATTACATATACATGTATAATATATATAACACATATCTATATGTATTATAATATATTTATTATATTATATATTATTTTGAAGTCAGTAATATTTGACAACTACACATATATCTATACATATATTATTCTCTCTGTCTCTGTCTCTGTCTCTTTCTTGCTCTCTCTCTCTCTCTATATATATATATATATATACATATGTATATGCATAATATATATACATATTATTCAGAACTGTGAAACCTGTGTACAAGACAAAAATGACAAATGCTTGATAAATACTAATCAGATTTTAAGTACTCACAAGTGTGCTAGAGGGTGTGTGTGTGTGTATGTATGTGTTATTGTTGTTGTTTGTGTGCATGTGTGCCCAGGCATGCATGTATAGACAGTGGGTGTCATCTTCTTCCCGTATTACTCTCTATCTTACATTTTAAGATGGTTTCTCATTAAGCCTGGAACTCACTGAATAGCTAATAATCACTGGCCAGTGAGTACCTATGATCTTAGATGACACTAGCCAGTCTGTTCATCTGCATAGAGCCTTATAAAACTACTAAATTTTAAATAGAGTATCGTGAGTCCTTCTTAAACTGCCAACAGATAAATCTTATAAACAAATAAAATCTTATCTTTTATAATTGTTTCATTAAAAGCCTAGTCCCAGGAATGGGTAACTTTTTTCAGAGTTGTTGGACAGTGAGATATCTAAAACCCCAAAACATTGTAAGCGTTTGCCAATGCATTTGATTGCCTTCCAGAACTTGATGATAAGACCCTCTTGATGAAGATAGGCTGTACTAAGACAGAGAACGGGGAAAAATAATCAAGCTTGGACTAACCTGGGAGCTTCATCCCAACTTTAGCTTTCATAGTGCTGGAAAGGGCTCTGAACACTACCAGACGTTTACAAAAATCGATAATTCCACTTACCTGTGAACTTTGTGAGCTATGAGGATGACTGGTCTGGAAAGATATGTCTACTGCTGCACTAGTACAAATGTTGTGAAATCCAATCAGAATATTTAAAGCTCATTCCACATGAGCCATTATCAGGCTAAGAACTCAAGGCTAGACAGGTCATAGACTATGGATGAGAATCTGCTACTATTAGTCTGCTAAATGGCCAGGGTATTAAATTGGCCCCCAATAACTTATAACTAAATCTATAGATTAAGGCACGTCTCATACCTCATTAGGGAAGTTTCTATAGCAGTACACAATTAATACTCTCACATTGATCCCAGAGGCAGCAGCAGCATTCTTCACTACCTGCCCCAAAGTTCTGGGTTCCCAAAGGAAGTACACACACACATAGCCTTTACATTTTGATATGCCTTAAACAGCTTAATGGCTTGGCAACTTCCTAATCTTCGAATGGCTAATCCACCTCTCTCTGATATTCCTGAGTTATTACTTACTAAATTCTATACTGTATCTTGGTTGCCCCAGACCCAGACCTGCAGCCCTCTTGGGCTTCTATCCCCCAGCTCCTCCATGGTGGCTATGTTCTCTGTCCTATACCTTCTCGGGCATGGTATCTTTTCTCTCCTACTGTCTGCATGGTGGATCTCCTCTTTCCCCCTCTTCCTTGGTCCCTTGCTGGGGAATCCTAAAAGTCCCGCCTCTGTCTCCCTGCTCAGCCATTGGTTGCTATCATCTTTATTTACCAGTCAAAACCAATTGGGGGCGTGGTTCCCTCAGTGTCTTACGTGGGGATGTATGTGTACATTCTTATACAATTTGGGAGGAGTCCAAGTTAACATAATGCAAGCAGCCTTAGACCAAACTCAGAAAACCTTTCCATTTTGGAGAGGATGATGATAAACACTGAGAGTTGTAACTTGTGCAAAGAATAACAGACTGCATAACGTTCGCTCCTAAAGGGAACGTATATGTTGTACTCCAACACCCAAAGGAAAAAAAAAAAGAGGGGATATGTGATGAGCTAAAGGCTAGAGAATGTAGATGATGACAAGGGAACAGTATTGTAAGAACACAGCAGAGAATGTCACCTATGAAGTCTCAGCTGTTACGATAGCAGGCCCAAGACCTGTACAAGTCCAAGCTAGGATCAAATCCCAGCATCGAGAAGCTAGCTGGGCTTGAAGATCCTCCTCTAACCAAAGAGCCACTGGCAATCATTAGCTGCCGGGAGAGGAAGTTGAATTTTGCTAAGAGTGTGGCCCCCATAAGTTAGCGGTGTTCCTGGGCAAGATCACACACGGATATATGAGCAGCACACACGTGGGCCTCGATGGGGAGGGAACAAATTAACAAACGGGGACGCAAACTTGAGCGGGAAGGAGGTGGTTCTTGGAGGAGTCAGAGGAGGGAGAGTGAATATGAGCCAAATCTGGTAAATGGATTTCTCAAAGAACTGCTAATAAAATACCCTCATGTTGTCTAGTAGAAAATGAATGGTACTTGTCAAACCCAACTCAGAAAAACAAAACAAAAACAAAACAAGAAAACAAACATGCTTTTCCAAAGAATGCAATGATAGCTTAGGATACTGAGTAGTGGCATTCCCTCCAACATGAAATCACTAGCTTTGTCTTACGGGTTCTGCACTATCATTGATTCTTCTATAAAAGAAGAGCATGGAGACCACCTGCCATTCAAGTCTACATCAGTACCTTTGACCTTAGCACTCCAGAAACTTACACTCCCTTGCCTTCCTTTTGACTTTGTAACCTTACCATGGACAGGCTACATTGTCGTCTTCTCTCCTTTTGAGTTCTCCATGTAAGTGATACCTTAGACAGGTAGCATAAGAAGAGAGATCAAGTTCCACCCAGGCCTCACAGGGTGGGGACTGGCTTGTCTTCCTTCTCTGCTTAATCAGTAAGTCCCTACCTGTGCTGATATGAACTCTTAGCTTGGTGTCTGAAAACTCTTTTGCCTTTAAGATCTTAAGTGGTTATAGGAAAACCTTTTGTTCCACGTGACTCAGAGAAAACACAGGACAAATTATGCCCCCTGGAAAGCATAAAGATTAGCTTTGCAGACAGCAGATTAGGGCACTAGCTCATAGAATACTGTTATTTTAGGAGGATAACTTCCAGACCTTGCTGCAGGCTACTGGGGACTCTGTGCTATATGCACTGAGGTGTGCTGTTCAGGTCCAAATGCTACGTGTGCTGAGATGAGCACCTCTGAGCTATCAGCCAAATGACAAGCAATGGCCAAGCCAAGTCTAATATAATGGAATGAAATTTCATTCTGGACCCAAGGAGTGTCTGTGGTCTACTCCTAAAGAATAAATATGTGCCACCGAATGCCTGCAAAACGCTATTTAAAATCCTTTTTCTTCAGATTTAATTTCACGAGAAATATTTTAAGAGAAGACTTTGGTAGGACTCTCTGTGTAAAGACAAAGGTAAATTTGGGTGAGGTAATGCAGGGCTTTGGCATCCACAATCAACATATTGAACACAATGTCCTTAAAATCACCTGTGCGTTACAGGATTATTGACTCATTCCAAATGCCTAGGAGAGCAAACCAACCAGACTTAATTTAAAATTCAGGCCTATGGAATCTCTATCATATGCCACTTGCATTAACCGAAAGTTCTGCTGGCAAATATAACCTGAAATGTTTGCCACCAAGAGGCTCTACTCCCTTCTGAGCTAGATGGAGATACCTGGAATGGGATCAGCTATGACTCTAAATTTCTTCTCTGTTCTCACACCTCACTGTAAGATGCAAGCATTGTGCGTGCATGCGTGCAAGCACACACACACACACACACACACAGGCACACACACACACACACAAATAAATAATAAATAAAATGTTAAAAAACAAAACTGTAAACAAATTCAGCTATTGCTTCCAGGACAAGGAAGTCCCTAAGACCTGTTTAATCATTACAATGTATAAATGCAATGCTGATTAACCAAATGCTTTTTCTGATACTCAAAAAGAATTTAAATTAATTTGTATGCCTAGCTTTTGAAGTCTCCAGGAGGGCACAGTACTCTGACTCTGAAAGCCTTTTACACTCTGACTTAAAGGGCTCAGTTAGAGCACTTGGATGCGACATCCGCACAGATCTTAGCAAAAGACCTGCCCATGTGTGGGGTGGTAAGTACATAAAATCGGTGCATCTTAAAAGATTAAAAGATCCCTTTCTTATGTTTCTAACTTATAGGCAGAATTGATATCTCTAGACAGAAGTCTAAACACGTTTACCATACACTGCAAAATGCTGCAATACATTTTTTTTTCAGCAAAAATACATGAGCAAATTCAATGTTTTCCGATTCACCATAAACCTCTCTTGAGCATCTCATTTATCCCAGCACTTGCTTAACACATTCTATTGTCTCCAAAGAGATTTATCTGAAGAATGGCCTACATTGAAAGCATTCTTCTCTCTCTTATTTTTTTTCCAGATGTATGCAAAAAAATGCTAAACAACCTTGCTGGCTTAATAGGCAACTTCAGTAAGGGTTTTGTTAAAACTAGTTAAAATGGAGTTGCATCTCTAGATTTAAGTTGTCAAGGTCATTAAGATGAGGAGAAAGTTTATTGTTGGAATAGGAAACGTTATCCCCTGGGCCTCTGATACTCACACAGCAAACATGTCCTTGGCCAACTCCAAATATAAATATATGTGTGTGTGTGTGCGTGTGTGTGTGTGTGTGTGTGTGTTTATATGTATGCGAGAAGCAAAACTGCCTGCAGCCAACTGTCAAATATATATATATATATATGTGTGTGTATATATATATTAGAAAAGATTACTATCTCTCACCAATGCTGATTGAAGGACAAATACTGAGGCCAGAGAGATGTCTCCATGATTATGAGCACATTTCGTCTTGCAGAAGACGAAAGTTTGGTTCTCAGCACCTATATCAGGTACCTGACAATCTGACATTGCCTCTTCTACCAGCTCTAGGAGACACAATGTCTTTCCCTAGACTTTGTAGGTAACTCTCCCACAACATATACACAAAAATTAAAATGAATCCTTTTGTAAAAGACATATGTTTAGTGGAGGTACTGATATTTCCAAATGATAATAGTTCTAGAGACATTTTGTATGTTCACAATGACAATCTTTATCTCCCTTAACATCAAATTTATCAGAAGGTAATAATCTATCATCAATAGAAATGATGGTTATTATGTGCATGCCTCTATTATTTGAAATGGTCAGTGGTGAGTATTTGGCATACAAATAAATGAAATGTTATTTACATGAGTTATAGAATTATATGTATAGAGATAATACCAAATATTTTTGAAGATAGACACAGTCATGTTTTTGCTAATCCTCCTCTACTCTTCCATTAAACTATAAATGATTCCTAGATTTGTTTGTTTGTTTGTTTTTTGTTTTTTGTTTTTTGAGACACGGTTTCTCTGTGTAGCCCTGGCTATCCTGGAACTCACTCTGTAGACCAGGCTGGCCTCAAACTCAGAAATCTGCCTGCCTCTGCCTCCCAAGTGCTGGGATTAAAGGTGTGTGCTGCCACTGCCTGGCTGATTCCGAGATATTTTATACTCAGACTTCACCAGAAATTTCCTAGAAGCTATAATAAGAAATGAATCACTGACAAATAAGTTTTTGATTATTTGCATTTGAAACATAGAGTCTATTACAGATACTCTTCTCAGAAAGCCTCAACTTCCCAGCTGCTCTCACAAAATTAGCATCCTCTCACAAAATTATAGGTCAATGGCTATAAATGAGAAACATATCTTATCCCAAGAATAAAATATGAATTTTGTAATAAACAACATTCATATATCCCAGTCTGCTAACTCTTCAATGCTACATGAATAGGGTTCAATAATAGTCATTTGGTATTGATTATTAGGGTTTGCCAATTTCTCATAAATTTAATTTTATAAGCTGAAATGTCAAATAATATGACACAAAGTGTAGCAATTTTGATCAAACCATTGATACTAGAGGGATAGTGAATGGTGGTTCTTCCCTGTTGCTGTCTCAATACCATATGCTTGTACTTTGTGTATCTCTAGAAACAATATGAGGCCAACTTTGCTTGTCACCTGCCTTGCAGGAGACACTCTAGGTCCAGTAAAGAAAACAGAAACACTTCCAAGGGTTTCACAAGGCAAATTAATATAGGAATGGAGCTATATGGGAAATGGCCCACAGCTAACTGTCACCTAAGCAAAAACTGCCACAGTCTTTGGGGGTGAAAAGATAGAGACTGCAAAATCATAGGACATGTTCGAAGTGGAAGACTGTCTACTACTAGTCTGACAATGGCTGGCTAAAGCCTGACTGAAAGTCATTTAACACAACCTTGATGAGAAAAATTCCTGCCAAGCACAATGACAAGGACAGTGGATTTCTGCCCGAGGATGCATTTCCCTGTATTTCCATTGGGACATTTGTTCTCGTTTAATCCCCCAAACCTTCTGAAGTGTCGTTTTTCATTTTACTGAGTACAATACTGTGCTTGAAAAACCTAAAATTAACATCTATGTACTTATCCAACCGATATTGTTCATACAAATCAAGCAGTTGGCTTTCTTAGCTTCATCACTGATACACACACCTATACACACATACACACACGCCCACACACACATACACAGGCATACGCACACACAAATACATAGCACACCCACATAGCACATATACATGCACATATACACACATAGACCACATACAAACATATGCCACACACATATATCCATGCATACATATACCACGTGCACACACAGACATGCACATATCAAACACACAGACACAAGTATGCATATACATACCTACACACACAAATATCCAGGTATACAACTCACAGGGGCACACACACATACACATAAATGCATATACATACACCCCAAATACACACAGACACGTGCGCACACACACACAGACACATACAGACACATACTCCTATACATACAATGGGAACAACAGGAATAGCCTTCCATGTTTCTTAGGCCTTTATGTATTTAAAAGATTCTTAAGATGTGTCAGGCGTGCTCATGATTCCCTAAAACAAGGCTAGTATTCTATTTTTTAAAAAATGTGAGCGACAGAGGTGAAAGATAAATAAATAAATTATTGTACGTGATTATCACCTAATTATCCATATATGATGTATACAGATTTTTACGGAACGCATCTTTATAATTTTAAGTAAAATAGTATTTTGTCAAGTACGTTTTATATACATGAAATTTCACTACATTTTAAAAACCTGCATTATGACCTGATCTTTCCATAGTCTATGAGGCTATGGAAAGTCTACCTATAGTTTAATGGAACCCCAGAAATCATAACATTAGCCCACTATTACCGAACTGAAGAGTAAACCATAATAACTGTAAAAACTGGGAACCATACTAAATTCAGAAGCATTTTCAAATTGCAACAACAAAACTTATGATAAAGGTGCCCAGTTTTCTGGCTCATCCCGTGTCTGTTTAGTGTCCCACTGCACTCATAGTCTCATAGGAACCACGTGTGTGCCCACGCTAACCTGAAGAGAGACTCTGCATATGCACTCAATCGGTGGTTTCCATCTAGGATGAGCAGCGCTACCACTAACTCATCCCATAAATGCTTGATCCAACCCCGTGGAGCACGGGGGTTGGCAGCTAAGGAGACAGAAGGCTTCTTTGGAAATGATTCCAAGGGCAGCCTGGAGCAATAGAGCTGTTATCTGAGATGGGAGGCACGGGCTACGTCAGTGAAAATGCTATGCACCCGGAGGAAAACAAAGTGTCCTTCAAATCACTGGGTTCTGTTTATTTCACACAAATACTTGATATCTGAGAAAAATATCAGGGGCCGTGGAATTGTCCACAGTGGGGAAAACACTAGAAAGTTCGGATGCCGAATTTAGTTTCTTTTCAAATCAGACATCTCTTTCAGCTTGCCTGGAGTGTCTTATAAAACAAAGCAATCTTCCAGAACCTCTCTATAGATAAGTACAGCTGTCTCCTCACTGAAGGGAAGAGGCTCCACCACATTTCGGAGCAGCTGGCTCTGGCCCTCCCAGCTGCCTGGAAAATGAGAAACTTTTCTGGCAGCAGGCCCCAAGCCCAAAGCAGTGGGTGTCTGAACTAATCCCCAGGCCGCAGCAGAGTGCAGTAGGCTGCAGACACAGGAAAGCACTCGTGGCTTTTAATCATCTTGATCTTTGGCTTTGTGTAAAGTCAAAGAAGAAAGCTCACAGGGTGGGATGGGAGATCAGGCGAGGGTGTAGATGTTCCTATGCAGCAAAGGAGGAGAAAGTCAGTACAGCTAAGAGGTTAAGAATGGGCTCAAGGCAGACTAGGTGAATTCAAGCAAGTTTTTTTTTTTTTTCCTCACTGAACCAGAGGGTTATTTGTGGTTTGGTTTGGTTCGATTTTGACGTGTAAGACAGAAATGTACCAACGCTAACTCCCCAGAATTGTCTTAAGACAGTATAATATGCAGGACAGTGAGCCCTACATACATCGTCCTCCCCTGATTATGAAGACATTGACAAAAACAGTCCCTTTTAACCGGGGTAAGCATAAAGCTTGAAATGAAGAGGGATGATGAATTTCCAATGATAGCTCAATTTTTCAAACCTGTGTGCAAAGCCCATAGGCACCAAGGTTTGTATAGTTCATATACCACACCAAACAGGAACTTGGTGAAGTAGGGAGCATTTCCTTATTGATCAAGTTAAGGCATCTGATAAACGCAAGACAGGATTCTGGGGACTTGGGCCTCATAATCGAAGCAGGAAGAAGTGGACTCAAGTTGCACGATGCTGCAAACTGTCCTTTACAGCATCCTGGAGTGATGCTTTCTCTAAACAAGGAACTATCCCATAAATTTCTTAAAAATGTGGTCTCTCCCTTGTGTAACGACTACTTAGTTTTGTTTTGTTTTGTTTTTTTTGTAATCTCCCAATCCCCCTGGTTTGATTTGGTTTGGTTTGGTTTGGTTCTGCCTCTAGACTTGCCGTGCTGAAACAGGGTCACATTTTAGTTTAGGAGTCTTCCTGTTTGTGCCTTGACCTCTGTGGTTGACAGTCTCTAACATCATTTCCCCTTCACACTCCCCTTCATACTCATGCTTAGTATGGCTGTACATTTGTTCCATACCGTATATGTCTCAAGAGAAACACTGACTTAAGTGATTGAAAAGGGTTTTGTTTGTGGGCATATCTCGGCAGACCCCAACATGTAATAAAAGCCCATGTTTTCGCATTTGCGTATCTTGCTGGACAATGTTAGTGGTTTTATTTTCTTTTTACAAATCTACTATTTAACAGAACATTCATAGGTACAGGCTTCATATGCCCCATTGATAGGAGTCTTAGCTAAGGTCACTCTCATAGACCTCCTGGGAGTTTCCATTGCCCTGGGCTTCTAGCTCATCCCAGAGATGCTCCTCCACTCCAGATGCCTCTTCCAGGACTCTCTCCCTGTCTTCCCCTAATCTGATTCTTCCCGTTTCCATCCTCACCCATCCCCCACCCAATTCCCTCCCTCCATCTACCCAGAATGCCTATCTTCTTTCCCCTAGTCAGTGAGATTGAAGCATCCCCCCCTTTGGCCTTCCTTGTTAGCTTCTTTGGGTCTGTGGATTGTAGCATGTACTTTATGAGTAATCTCCTCTCATAAGTGAGTATATCCTATGCGTGTCTTTCTGAGTCTGGGTTACTTCACTCAGGATGATATTTTCTAGTTCCATCTATTTGCCTGCAAACTTCAAGATATCATTTCCATTTAGTAACTGAGTAAACATACATTGTGTAAATTATATCACATGTTCTTTATCCATTCTTCAGTTCAGGGGCATCTAGATTGTTTCCAGCTGCTGGCTATTACTAATAAAGCTACTATGAACATAGTGGGACAAATATCTTTGTGGTACGGTGGAGCTTCTTTTGGATATTAACCCAGGAGTGCTGTAGTTGAGTCTTAAGGTAGATCAATTTTCAATTTTCTGAAAAATCACCAAATTGATTTCCAATGTGGTATAAAAGTTTGCACTCCTACCAGCGATGGAGGAATGTTCCCCTTACTCCACATCCTCACCACCAGCATGAACTGTTGCTTGAATTTTTGATCTTAGCCATTCTGATAGGTATATGATGGAATCTCTGTTTTGTTTTGCTTTGCATTTCCCTGGAGACTAAGGATGCTGAACATTTCTTTAAGTACTTCTTGGCCATAAGGGACTCCCCCGTTGAAAATTCTCTGTTTAAATCTGTACTCCATTTTAAAATATTGCATTATTGGGTTTGTCGAGGTCTAGTTGCTTGAGTTCTTTTACATGTGAGCAGTAGGGGATATGGAGCCTGAAATAGCCATCTTCTATAACTTCCAATGGAGAGATTGGTGTACTAGCCCATCCACAAAAAA
>JADRCC010563361.1:2936-18946 GCA_019843855.1 Hylomyscus alleni
GATTTCTAGTCACTTGCTTGTGTTGGGTGGAGAATTTTCTTTTTATTGGTTTGCAAAACCCATGGCTGTGTGAATCTCATCTATTTTTGGATGGTTAAATATAGATTTACAAGGCTGTGTGTGTGTGTGTTTGCTTTTAAGCAGACAAACTTAAGATTTGCATAAGGTATTGAAGCGATCTAGCCTTTTTTTTTTCTACCACGCATCCTAAAGTTCTGTCCTCCAGGAGTCACCCAGGTTGAGTGTGAAGTATGACAGTCAGCAGTGTAGCCGCGTTCCTACTGGATAGCCAGATGGGCTGCTTTGTAGCTAGAACAGGGGAACGCTCAGTACCCTGTAGCCTGCTTCTATTTGCCCAACCTGACACTTTTAGGTTTGCCAGTAATAAATGCCTTCCATGTTGGCTAAGTTGTTTGTAGTTGGAAAATGAAAGTAAGAAGCCACTGTTTGGTTTACAAGCCTGAAAAGGCAAGGGTAAATTTAGCTAGAGAATAGTCATATCAGAATACCTAAGTACTCTATTCATTATGGTTTTTATTTATTAATATTGTCTGTGAGTCAGAGGATGACTTTCTGGGGTGGGTTCTCTCCTCCTTTCATAGGGCCCTGAGGATCAAACTTAGATCATTTTTCGACTAGAACAACAGGCGCCACCTTCTTGCAAGTCTCTGTCCAGGTACAACTCTAATCATGCGCTCTCTGAGAAGCCTGCCTCTCTGTATTGATTTCCTCTGAGACCTTTCCTTTGCTCTTCGCTAGGAATTTCTTTATGGGCTGTCACTATTGCCACAAGCAACTTTAGGCTTTTGATGTTGTTTCCAGAGTCTCATGTAATTCCAGGTTGGTCTCGAACTCACTGAGTAGCTGAGCGATGACCTTGAACTTTTTAGTCCTTCTGCTTCCATCTCCCAAGTGTTGACACTCCAGTGATACATCACCATTCCTGGTTTTAGGAGGGACCCTTACACTCACGGTTTCATTGGTGATAGGCAAGTGCTCTTATCAATTGAGCTGCATTCTTCAGCCCACTACAATTTCCATTACCCGTTACATAATAAGCCCACTTTGAGAAACCTTTTGCAGTGGTTTGGATATGCTTTGCCCTCCAAAGGTACAGGTGCCCAAGGTGATGCTGAGAATAATAAAATCTTAAGAGAGTTGTCGCAGAAGGAGGTGAGTATGTCATTGGCCTCACGATGGATGCTCAGGTGAAACTGGTGTCATTCTTGGGGGGGTCTGTGGTTACTCCTTGTGGAATTCAAAATATTTCAAAGAGAAAGAGCCGGACCTCTGAATCTCTCTGGCTTTCGTGCTCACCATGTGATCTCCTCTGTTTGTACACTATCACTCTGTCAATTCTTATGTTATGCCACATCCCCTGAGACCTCAGTACAGCCTGGTAAACACCTGCCGGGTACTCTTTAGTCTCCCGAATTCTTCACTAAATAAGCATGCACACATTATAAAGTACCCCGACTCAGGCATTACAACAGTTGTAGACGGCATTTTGAGGTTTGGTCCACAGCTATGTATTGTAATGCTAAATTCTGTAACCAAAGGTCTAGGCCTGGGAGTGAATTCTCATGGTTACAAGCTTTTGTTTTGTAAACTTTGTTCCTTGATTTAAAACTATTGGTTAAGTAAAATTGGCTATAGCCAATTACTTGAGGGATTAGAGGTAGGTGGGTTTTGAGTTGCTTGTTTGGGGGTAGAGAAGGGAGGAGAGAGGAGACTACGAGAAGGAGGAGGAGGAAGAGCGGAAGCTGCTATGAGAGGAGATGGACCATGTGCACATGGCCAGGAGAAACAGCAAGTATTTGGGTACACCACTGGGGAAGTAGCCAGGCCAGCAATTAGACAAGTAGATTTGGGGTTACCCCCCCAGTAATTGTCCAAGCCAAATAAAATTACCATAGTCTGGGTCTCATTTATTTGTAACCTAGCTGGGGATAAGCTTAAATTAGTTGTACTACCATCACCTCTTTCTCCAAATTTCCTGCTAGTATCCTAGGCTGACTTTTATTGACTAAACCTGGGTCACATGCCTAGTGAGGTACAGATCTCTCTCTATTGTTTCCTTCCTAGACAAACATATGCCTATCACCTGCCCTTGAAATGAGAATGGTAAAATACAAAGAACTTCTCTTATTCTAAAAGAGGTGATGGACAAACAACAGATATTTACCACTGTCATTATGGCAGGAAATCCATATTCTCTCTATGTGCTTTCTGAATGCTGAAATATGTTCTTATGAAAAGATAACTTAAGTAAAATAAAATTAACTGAATATATGTTAAAAAAAAACCCTCATGTAATAGCTAAATAATAATAGCTTTACAAATGCAAAAGTCACAAATTAAAAGTCATGAGAGAATTAACACGAAAACATGGAGTTTTGAATGTTAAAAAACTCAACAAAAAAAAAATTTTTTTTTTTTTTGGTTTTTTGAGACAGGGTTTCTCTGAGTAGCCCTGGCTGTCCTGGAACTCACTCTGTAGACCAAGCTGGCCTCGAACTCGGAAATCCGCCTGCCTCTGTCTCCCAAGTGCTGGGATTAAAGATGTGTGCCACCACTGCCCAGCTTCAACAAAAATATGCTATTCTTAGAAATAAAGGTTACATAAATCATTGCAAAAATATATAATAATTAAAAAGAGTGAATAAACACAGTTCTTAAAGAGAAAATAAAAAATGGTTATAAGACATAAGAAATTTATTTCGATAAGCTTTTAGCGAACTTTAGTCAAAAGCATCTCTGAAAATGGCAAAGATTTAGCAGTTAGTCACTCTAAATGCTAGTTAGGCTGCAACAAAACATGATCCTTAAATGTGTACACAGCATTTTAGAAAGCTGGTCCTCTTTGACTTAATAACTTGCTCTTTTGACCTCTGCCATACAGGTCCAATTAGAATTAGAGCTGGAGCTGGAGGGATGACTCTGTGTAAGGCCACTGTCTCCTCTTCCAGAGGAGCTGCAGTAGGTTCTCTGCACCCACACAATGACTCACAGCCAACGGTAACTCCAGTTCCAAGACATTTCTCCCCTCTTTCTGACTACTCATTGCACCAGGGACAGATACACATGGTACCCAGATATACATGCAGTTAAAATACCCACATACAAAAAAGAAAATTAGGTAAATCCTAAAAACAAAGTTAGGTTATCTGACAAGCCTTGTTTTAAACACCTATTCTTTGTTATCCAGCCATGATGAGCTATATTTTATTCCCACTGAACCTATTTACTCTATAAAATTTGGGTAATAGCATCATAAAGATTGAATTCAAGTATGAAATTGGCAACTTTTATAGGCATCCAGTTACCTACCTGGTAACCATTTCACCATGTTTCTTGTAACTATGTTTAATCTACAAATTTAGAGCTATTGAATAAGAGTTATAGGAAAAAGCTACGGCACTGTTTTCAATGGGCACATTACATAGCAGGAAAAGCTATTTTCTAAAATTGTCATAACAAAGAACATAACTGACTGTGGTAATGCCCACTTTTAATCCCAGTACTCAGGAGACAGAGGCTGATGGATCTCTGGTCTACACATAGAGTTCCAGGATGGTCAAGGGCTCTGTTACACAGAGAAACCCTGTCTCAAAAAAAAAACAAAACCAACCAACCAAACAAACACACAAATGAAAAACCCTAAACCAACTAGCAACTACAACAGAACCAAAGAAACAAAGAACATAAAATAATGTTAAATGGAAACCACTGTTAAGAATATAAAGCTGTATACAAATTATGATCCAAGATTTAGGATTTATATAGAAAATAGTCTGAAAGACTCCACTAGTGTTTTGTGTGTGTGTGTGGTGTGTGTTGTATGTGCATGAGTGTACATGTATATGCAGGTTTGTGTGATGTGTGTGGAAACCAGAGAGCACTGCCAACTCTTTTTCTCTACTACTGTGCCTCTTACTCATCTCTAAATTTTTGAGACAGGATCTCTGTACTGGCTGGTTTTGTGTGTCAACTTGACACAGGCTGGAGTTATCACAGAAGGGACCTTCAATTGGGAAAATGCCTCCATGAGATCCAGCCGTGGGGCATTTTCTCAATTAGTGATCAAGGGGGTAGGGCCTGTGTGGGTGGTGCCATCCCTGGGCTGGAAGTCTTGGGTTCTATAAGAGAGCAGGCTGAGCAAGCTAGGGGAAGCAAGGAACATCTCTCCATGGCTTCTGCTTCAGCTCCTGCTTCCTGACCTGCTTGAGTTCCAGTCCTGACTTCCTCTGGTGATCAACAGCCATGTAGAAGTGTAAGCTGAATAAAACCCTTTCCTTCCCAACTTGCTTTTTGGTCATGATGTTTGTGCAGGAATAGAAACCCTGACTAAGACAATCTCTTATGTACCATGGAGCTCACTAATTTGGAAAGACTAGCTGACCAACAAACTCCACAGACTGACCAGCTTTTACAGTGAGTGCTGAGAGACCCAGACTCAGGTCTTTATGCCTGCACATGGCACTCTCCAACTTGATCCACCCCCAGCCTGTATTTTGTACCTATAGAATTATGGCTATCCTGCGTCAGCCTCCTGAGTACCTGAAACTGCAGATTGAGTAAATCACTATTTTATATTTTATCTGTAGTGATATAGCTAAGTATTCTGAAGCTTTTAAAATGTGTTTTCCTTGTCTTTGAAAACATTACAGTGTTCCAAGCAAACACACTTAAACTCAAGAACTGAAATGCTCTGTCTGAACTTTCTTCTTTCCATTAAGGAGGTTCAAATGGAATATAATCACCGGTTCTACTAGATTCAATTATGAGTTACAGAAAAAAAATAAAAGTTCTAGAAGTTGGTTGCTTTGGTTAGGAAATTGGAACTCTAGAAAATGTTCTGAGCATATGATAGTGGTGTTCTCATCTAGTCTATGAAATGAAGATAATTACTAAGCCCAGTGCTGTTAGCGTGCTGCTCATTAAGTAAATTAGAAGTAAATTTCTGCTATTATGTTTTCCTCATGTTTGACTTTGAAACTGTCTGGCTTCTTTCTTAGCGTGCTTCTAAATGACTCCTCTCTGGTCAAGGACTGTCCAGCCTCCTGCTGTCAGGCCTGTGTCAGCTGGAAAAGGCTGTTTCTTTCTCCTGCATTGTGTGGGGATAACGTTTGCTATTCCGCACCACCTCCAAAGCCTGTGGGAGGAAGGGCATGGGAAAAAAATTAGCAGCAATTCTTGTGGGCTGGACAGCTAGGTAGCTGGTTCTCTTCCTATGTCATAAGACTCACACTTGCCAAACTCCAATATTCCATCTGCCATTGTGATGATTTGAATGAAAATGGACCCTATAGACCAAAAAGCAGGCATGGCCTTCTTGGAGGAAGTGTGCCACTGGGGGTGGGCTTCGAAACTTCAGCTGTTCAAGCCAGGCCCAGTGTTATACTATCTTCTGGCTGTCTGCCAATAAGCTGCCTCTCCAGCATTGTGTCTACCTGTGGGTCACCTTGCTTTTCACCATGACAATAATGGACTAAACCTCTGAACTGTAAGCCAGCCCTAGTTAAATGTTTTCCTTAATAAGAGTTGCTGTAGTCATGGTATCTCTTCATAGCTATAGAAACCCTAAGACAGCCATAGTTTCAAGATATACCTACAGTCCCACCAAAACCAGGGAACTTTCACATTACGCACTCAGGGTATCTATTTACTCTCAAGTAGCCCTCACAACTTTTGGAAAAATAAAATGTTATGAGACTCCAGCCCTAGAAAATTACAGGAAAATAATGTCCTTTGAAGGAGGAATAATTACTCTTTCATGGAGATGATACTTTGAATAAGTTGTCTTAGGGTTCCAAAATGAACTTGGAGAGGAAAGGATTTATTTGACTTATTCCTTCTCACCACCGTTCATCATCAAGGGAAGGAAGGGCAAGAACTGAGACAGGATAAGAATCTGGAGGTGAAGACGATGCTATAGAAAATTACTGCTTATCAGTTTGCTTCTCATGGCTTGCTCAGTTTGCTTTCTTAGACAGTCAAGAACTACCAGGAAAGAGTATCCTCCCCTACAAGGGCCCCTCCCCATCAATCACAAAGTAAGAAAATGTTCCACAATCTTTCCTTTAACCCAATCTTATGAAGGAATTTTCTCAATTGAGGCTCCCTTCCCAAGGATAACTCTAGCTTGTATCAAGTTGACATAGAAACAAACCAACATGTATACACGAATAACACTAGATAGACTCATCAGGCTGTATCTACATATATATATATATATATATATATATATATATATATATATATGTAATAAAGAAAAATCAGCCATGAATTTCAAAGGGATTGAGTGTATGAAAGGGCTTGGCAGGAGGATAGGGAATGGGTAAATGATATATTTTAAATATAATTTTAAAAATTAAAAAATCTTTTAATACCTCATTGCATTGTGATTTGGAAAAATTAAACCATTTTAATTATTATTAGTTGTTGGGGCATATGTATGCATAAAGGCAGATGTCCATGGAGATGAAAGGGTTTGCATGCCCTGGAACTAGAATTATGGGCTACTGTCACTCAGTGTGGGAATAGAACTAAGTTCTCCTCTGTAAAAGCAGTCTGGGCTCTTCCCTGCTGAATCATATCCCTAGTTCCCATTTTTCTTTTTTTTATTTTGAGGACAGAATAGACTCTTCAGAAACTGTGAGAAGCAGTTTCTTGGTATTGAAATGTAAAGATCCCTTAGTTTTGTTAAGAGAATTCTCTCCCCCTTGTGTATATCACCCCACATTTATTTTCATTTAGCAGTGTAATATTTTCTTTTCCATGTGTACTGGTCATTGCATCTGGTCATTGCTAAGCACGAAGACCTGAAAAGAAGAGAGACAAATGAGTCGGTCAAAGATCCCCCCAAAGGCTCAAATCAAGTTGGAAAGGAAGATTGCAAGATTGTGTTAAATTCGAACAGCTTCCCATTTTTATGTCTTGAAAACAATTACCACATCTTTAAAAATTCAAGGCTGGAGACTAAAGATTTAAAACACATTCATTTTGTCTCGTATACATAATCTTTTAAAATGTTGATTGCCTCTTAATTCCATGAGTTACCACTGTGCACTTACCTTGATTGTAATCCACGCTCCCCTATCCCCATTTTCTTCCTTATTATATCTTAATCTCCTTTGTGGACAGGGGCTGACAAAATGTAACTGTGTGTCTCTGACAACTGATTAAACATTAGTTAATTCAGCTTTGTGTTTTGTGTTTATATGCTACAAATGGGTTTTGTTCTAGTTTTCTATGTCCATGGGTAGCATGGTGTAAATGGGGAATTAGGTAGTATAAACAGGCGGGGGATATGATATCATTTATTCATTTTATTCCTTTCTTTTGCATGTAAAGACAAATGCACATATGCTCCACATATTATTTGAGTGCAGACATTGCCTTTTAGCATGATATTATATAAAATATATATTATAGTATATAGTATATGTAGCAGTTGCTCAAAAAGTATACCTTTGGAAGTTAAGTAAGAGGACTTTATGGTTGCTTATTTTCTATAATCTGCATGGAAATAATATAGTATGACTTGGAATTTATAAAACAATTAAAATGAGAATCATCTAGGTCATTCTTGAGCAGTCCTAGTTGCTACTGAGAGGAGGGAGGCAGAGGCTAAACCATGAAATAGGAATGAGAGACATGGCTACTGTTTAACAAGATGGCCATCAGTTAGCTTGTGGCTTTCATCTTTATATGAGGATTGGGGATGGCAGCAAATGGCAAAGGACATTTTAACAATAGAATACATCACCTAAGATCTGTATACGGATAAATATATCTTAGACAGTCTGTTTTTCTTAAAAGCTGTTTGTACAATTGCAGGCAAACATGCCTTTCAAAAAAACCTGAAGCTAAGGAGTGTTATCTCGTAGAATGTGATTAGACCCAAAGCTATGTGGCTGGCCATCTTGTCTCTCTTTGTAGCTTTGGATGGCATTTGTAGAAAACCTAAAAGATGCAATGGCCATAACAACGTATTATAGGCTAAGACAGATTCTCCACTAGATTAAAGATTTATTTTTGCCAGTTTTGTTCTCGTTTGTGTCTCAAGATCCGAAATGATTTATTTATTTCAAGGAAATAATTATTGACTGGAAAAATAGAATATGCACACATTTCTAAAGCACATGAGTTACAAGCCAACCAGAAGCATTAAGATCCAGATTCATAATTTACCTCTAGAATCCATTTATTCACAAGGGGTATTCTTCATGGTACTTCTTTAGAATTCTAACCTGCTTTCCAAGTTGTTGTTTTAAGTCTTTATTGCTAATGTTTTAAATACACAGAGTCAAATACCTTCTCAACTACTTCATTTAAGAAAAACATCCAGGGGCGATGGTGGTGCACGCCTTTAATCCCAGCACTTGAGAGGCAGAGGCAGGCGGATTTCTGAGTTCAAGGCCAGCCTGGTCTACAGAGTGAGTTCCAGGACAGCCAAGGGCTACACAGAGAAACTCTGTCTCGAAAAACCAAAAAAAAAAAAAAAAAAAAAAAAAAAAAAAAAAAAAAAAAAAAAAAACCATCCAAAAATGCATCTAAACACTCACCCACACATACCACACTTATGCACACATACACATGTACACACACATATACACATACACACAAATATATATATGTACATACACAGATGTATGTATGCACACACATATACAAATACTAGTCTATCTGTTTTCACTGCCTTTAACTTATTTATGACTTGAAAACTATATAGGTAAATAATTTCTTGGGCACTCTTGAAGGCAGGAGTATGCAGTAGACAAGCCAATTATAAGGCTTGCCTGACTTTATTTGGAGTGGGCTGTACTTCTTTTGGCAATTTTATTTGGATGGGGAGCTATAGAGTTAGACTTTAGTGTCTGCAGCGTAGGAGGTTCTAACTTGGGAAGCCACAGAGGAATCAGTGAAGGTGTTGTTTATATTCATGGTGGCTGAGTTAACCTAATTTTACCTGGAAGGGATTACACAGCATTTATACAAGTTGTTGGTAAGGAAAATGGTTATTTAAATATTGCTAGTAAGTGTGAAAAGATTTAATTAATATGTGAGTGTTGAATGATTGTTGAGTGATCAAGTGTGCATGAGCTTTCAAGGTATTTTCTCCATCTTATTTTTTCATATTTCCTTAAATAGCATAACTTGCTCTAATCTCATGACAACATCAAATGAGAAAATTAAATTAAAATTTACCTGTATAAGCAAAATATAAATAAATTAGTACCAAGGTGGTATATCGGTTGCATGTTATAAGGAAGGATAGATTAACTCACATACCACAAAATTTCATCCAGTACTAAGTAAATGAATTAACTAAGCCATATAGGAGCACATTAGATGTCTGTGATTCAGACTGTATGATGGGAAAATTTCCTGGCTTTCCGTGAGACTGGAAGCATATCTTGAGCCTGTTGTAGACAGAAGTTTGGGGTTTGGCAGGCAAAAGTCTGTGACAGGAACAGAACTAATCACCCAGTAGTCAAAGTGACAAAAAATGCTGACAATCATTGTTTTCTATTGGTGAGATTTTTTTTTTTTGGCATTCTATATTTACAAAAAAAAAAAGATACAAAAATTAAGTTTAAAAAATCAGTCTTATTCACTTTATATCAGAGAGACTTTATTTTATTTTATTTTATTTTATTTTTTTTTGGTTTTTCGAGACAAGGTTTCTCTGTGTAGCCCTGGCTGTCCTGGAACTCACTCTGTAGATCAGGCTGGCCTCGAACTCAGAAATCCGCCTGCCTCTGCCTCCCAAGTGCTGGGATTAAAGGCGTGCGCCACCACCGCCCGGCCAGAGAGACTTTAAATGAATACATTTAGTAATGAATATAACCAAAGAAAGATTAAATTGAACTGTTATTTTATTTTTTTTTTTAGTCTTTTTTTTTTTAAACTTTTATTTATTTATTATTGTATGTAAATACACTGTAACTGTCTTCAGACACACCAGAAGAGGGCGTCAGATCTCGTTATGGGTGGTTGTGAGCCACCATGTGGTTGCTGAGATTTGAACTCATGACCTTTGGAAGAGCAATCAGTGCTCTTACTCACTGAGCCATCTCACCAGCCCCTAAACTGTTATTTTAAACCAAGAGAGTACCCTCAATCTACTAAGACATTATTTTATAGTAGGTGGTTGCAACTAACCAAGTTATCTTGTTACTGTTACCCCTAAATATTAACTATGTTGAACATCCTAATCAATACATATTCTGGTGGATGGAAGCATACTCGCCCTATGTACACAGAGCAGCAGCTGCCACTGAACTATTTTCTCACCTCAGCCTACAGAACTGACTGACTGGCTACTTGTACCCACTACTTTTCTAGCAGTTGATTCCATTGTTGAGCTCAGGAACGGGGCTGCAGATAATCTGTGTTCTCTGTCTGTTTCACAGCCAGTGAAAGTCATCTCTCCAGGGATATAATTAAATTCTGCAAGTAAACACTACAAGTCAATCAATCAGTAACCAAGACCCAGTTTCTTAACTTCTAGTTCACTGTTGAAATTAAAGTTATAAAATATGTTTTCTTGAATTATTGGAGTGGCCCATTTTTAATGGCATTTGGAGCTCTTAGTGCTTCCCTAGTATGTTAATCATGCTGTCTTTGTAAAATATGGGAGTATGACACACTCAAATACTGTTTTTATTTTGAGATTTGAGAATGTAGATAAACTTGCACAAGAAGGTGGTAGCTTTCTGATAGCGATCACGGTTATATCTTTAGCAGCGGATAGAATCCCTGCTGTATGACAAATCTTCTCTGGAACTGAATTAACAGCCAAATTGATAAAGGGTTTGTGAAATCATGTTTACAGTTATCTACTCAGCCGATGATTCATTCTCTACTTTGCATGGGTAGACTGTCTTGGAGTAAACAATGATCTATTGAGCCAAAAATGGCCAAGTGAATTAGAGTAATTTATAGATTTGAATTCTCAGTCAGATGAAAATAGCTGGAAGAGATTACACAGTCATAGACTTTAAGGGTTCAGCCTTAGTCAGAGATGCCTCTGTTTGCAGTGGGTTAGGATAGCCTTTACTGATGTTCTAACTGTTAGATGTAGTCTTGTTACTGCCAAATGACTTCCCATTTAAGTCATTGTTATTTCAACTATATAGTTCTAGCTATACTTTAAAATTAGTTAGGTTGTTTGATGATTTCACACACACACACAGACATACAGACACACACACACACACACACACACACACACACACACACACACAGAGCCTTCTCTCATCATCATCTTTCCCACCACACCAGACCTTTTCTTCAACAAGTCTCCCTCTTCATGTCTTTTTGTTGTTGTGGGTTTTTTTCCCTTATATTTTGGGGACTGTGCTGGTTAGGTTTTGCAAACTTAACACAAACTAGAGTCACTTGACAGGAAAGAAAACTCAGTTGAGACATTATCAGATTGGCTAGTGAGACATTTTCTTATTTTATTTTATTTTATTTTATTTTTGGGGGAACATTTTCTTAATGAATAATTAGCATAGGAGGGCCTAGTGGTCAAAGCTACCCCTAGACAAGTCGTCCTGGACTGTAAAACAAATGTCATGACAACATGGGCCACACAAATTGGACTTGGCTCCTTCCCTTCCTCTCCTTTCCTTTGCTTCCTTCCTTTGGTTTTCTTCTTTTTTGAAGGAGATGTCGCAAGGGAGGTGGGTTGGACCTGGAAAGACTGGGAGGTAAATGTGATCAGGTTGCATTATGTGAAATTCCCAAATAATCAATAAAAGTATTATATTGGAAAAGAAGAAATCAAGCTGAGCAAATCGGGGAAAGCAAGCCTCTATGTAGAATTCCTCCATGGTCTCTGCTTCAGTTCCTGCTTCTAGGTTCCTGCCATAAGTTTCTGCCTTGCTTTCTTCCAACATGGATGGCAACCCATCAGCCAAATAAAGCCTTTACTTCCTGTGTTGTTTTCAGTAGGTGTTTTACCAAAGCAACAGAAAGCAAACCAGGGCAGTGGCCTACCAAAGTTGTTTAGGGTTGTTTGCATGAATATGAGTAGAGGATTCTTTACTAGGACGCAGGCAATAGTGGCTATAGTATGGAAGAAAAATGATCTACTTCTCCCAGCAATCATTAACTACCTAGTTACTAGCTAGTTCCTAAGTTAGGGATACCTTCATGAGTACCTTCCTCATCCATTTAAATGAAGGTTGATGGCTCCTGCTTATGCAACCCTTATGCTGATAAACGTAGCTAGTGTGAGTTCATGGTGAAACAGCCCTACCATATTGATAGGATCGTGCTTCACAATACTCTCTAGTCTTTGGCCCTTACATTATTTCTGCTCTCCACGGTATTGGAGGAGGTGGTACAGTTTAGGGCTGACCACTCAACAATCACTTGCTCTCGGCACTTATGAGTCTCTGCATTAGCCATCACCCACCACAAAACAAACAAACAAACAAACAACTTCTCTGATCAAGGCTGAGGGGAGCACCAGTCTACCAAGCTATCTATTTTTTCAGCTGACTCATAATGCAAGGCTATAGATTACTTCACATGATTGGTATTTTGCATCCCCACTCTGTATATTCAAATTCTTAGTACCTATGACACAATTAGATTTTCAAAGAACACCTGAATAAATGAAAAGAAATAGAGGCTCAGTGCTAAGAGAGGAATCTTAGAGGTAGGATCAAAAATGTTTATTTATTTTTTTAATTTCATCTTTAGTGAGGATAAAATTTAAGTCTTCCTGAGAAAATCCCTCCCCAAATACCCTGCAGGTCTCATCTTTATAAAGCAGATGTGTGTCTGACTTACACATGGTAGAATAGGAGGGGACCTGTAACTGGAAGAACAATCAAGGAAATGGGATGTGAGCTTGGAAATGGAGAATGAAGAATGAGCTCCATAACTAAGGGAGGCTTTTGCCTAAGATTGCAGTCCTGGGGTACTACACCAGTAAGAACATTCACTGTGTGGCCTACTTCTGTTTCTTCACATTGAATCTGTTTATACATTGCTTTGTGTATTGTTTCTTAAATTCTTTTGTTGTAAGCTCCGTAGGCCCTCTTTGCCTCAGCACTGAAGATTGAACCTGGAGTAAACACTTGATCACTGACACACTTCTATTCCCTATATAGTAGATTCTTATACTATATACTTTATAGATCCTTATGCACTGAATGGAAATCTGAATGTTGGATTGCTGTGTAGATCTGAGAAATTTCTAAGAATTTATCCCTATCTGCTCCTAGTACTGTAGGTAAGGAAGTGGATTGTTCAGAGGCTGCATATCCACAAACTAGCTGCAGTTTCTTCGAAATCTTATCATATGCATTGAAACTGTGCCAGTACCAGCAGAGAATAAATGTTGTTATGTGTTCCAGCAAGGTCAATTTCAGTTACACTAAAAAACATACAGTATTTTCATTCTGAGTAAGTCCTTAAAATGTTTGATATTCTTATGTATTTTGCAAAGCTCAAGAGTTTCACTTTGGGGCTGGCGAGATGGCTCAGCAGGTAAGAGCACTGACTGCTCTTCCGAAGGTCCTGAGTTCGGATCCTAGCAACCACATGGTGGCTCACAACCACTCGTAATGAGATCTGACACCCTCTTCTGGTGTGTCTGAAGACAGCTACAGTGTACTCATATAAATAAAATAAATAAAAAAATAAATCTTTAAGAAAAAAAGAGTTTCACTTTGGCCTATTATAAAATGTTTTATCTTTTAGTACATATATATTTAACCAGAGAACGTATTTCCCCATTACGTCAAATAAGAACAAAAAAATTTAGAATCAGAAAAGGGAGAGGGTGCTTAAAAATATTTTAGATGAAAGCAAGAAAGTATACACAAATATTAAATTATTGGTAAGGACAAGTGCTGTCAGGTTAAAATATTTATCTTTTGACCTTTGGGCCTATGGCTGGCAATCACATCATTTTAAAATGAAGCTTTATTTTAAAGCTTCTAAAAGAAGAGCTTTGCCTCCTTTACATCACATATTAGACACTGAGAGTCTTCTTCTTTGGCAGTTAGCTGATGACTAAGGAAGATCACAGGCTCAAATGCTGGACAAAGTAGTTTTGAAACATCATTTTGCTACTTAGCTGTTAAGAGCTAGGGTGAATGGATATGTTTGTGCTTCAGCTTCCTCTTGGGTTGGAGGCAATAGTATTGCACATTGCAGATTGCTTTAAAGATGCCGTAACAAGGTAACGATGAACAGTATTTGATGCCCTGAGATCTCAGGGAGCTGAAGAGTTATTTTTTTGTATCCAGGGGAATTATAAAATGTGGACAGAACGTAATGTGATAACCTTATATTAGTAGTTAATCTGATGAATGTAGACACCAGAGGAATGAGGGTTTAATCTCCAGAGCCAGTATTTCAAGTTTTAGACAGTAGAACAATCAGAAATCTTTCTTGGTCTAGTCTGGCCGAGGAGTCAAGGAGAGTCAGAGGGTATGGAGGGAGAGACTAGAGGCAAGGGAGACACTGGCTCTGTTGGTATATGTGTAGTGTGTTCTCCACAAGTCTGTCCTTTGCACCTTTATTTCTGTTGACAAGGATGGAGGAGAAAATAGATATGAGACATGTAAGAGCGTTAAATTATTATACAGATCTGTTTCCTTTGGACCCGCATCTTCCTGTCATGAGCTTATTCGGCAAACTTTAAACAAACAAATGGCCCAAATCTAATTGTTCTCAGCCTTCTAGGCAGTAATGGTGTAGTGCCAGGGAAGTGTTAGTGATTCCCCCTAAAACCAGACAGAAGCTGATCTGTTGCAACTCACAGCAGGGTCTTTATTCTATTCAAGCTAGCTTAGACCACCCCCTTCCCCCCCACCCCCAGCACACCACTGTCACTAAGAACAGTTTTGGAGGGAGCCCCAAATACCTATTGGGACAAGGCTTTCTAGTAAGCAGTAAGTGGGGGATGAGTGTGCAAGCATCTAATTGGAAAGCTCCTGTGGCCTTTAACAATTGGCTGGTGCTGGGAGTCATATCATAAACTTAATTTCTCCTCCCCTCTGCATTGGTGATCATTAGGCAGGGAGTGTAGGCTTGTAACCTGGGGGGTGCAGGCTTGTTGAGGGAATAATCTGGAGATGCTGGTCTTGTTGAGGGTGTAACCTGGAAATGCTGATCTTGTTGGGGATGAACCTAGAGACTGGAGCTAGGCTCAGGTTTTGTTGGGGAGCAACATGGAAACTAATGCTAGGTACCAGCCTGTTTACCTGAGTTCAAACTCAGGTCAGGTTCTCTAAAATGGAGTCTGAACTTAAAAGATTTGGCCTCTCAATGGTTTACCTACCTTTTAAATTTGTCTCTCAGGAAGGAAATCCCAGAAGCCTCAGAGTCTCCATGCTGACTTTTAGCAATATCTCTTTCATCTGACTTTTGTATTTCAGTACTCCCATCTTCCTGCCTACATGCACACAAAGCCCATGGAAACGCTGCACCAAGCTAGGAGAATCATTTATGAGTAAGCAAGTTTGGATAAAGGACTTCTAGATAGTATTGCTTTGGGGTACTAATTGTATTGACGATCTTCTAATTTTATTTTATAAGAGTAGAGAAGGCTGAATCTAATTCAAGTATCTTGGAAGTGAAGTACCTGTTCAGAACAGATGGGAGTCTCAGAGTGGTGGCAGGAAGGTAAATTCTAAAGATGCCTTAGTGGTCCAGTGGTATATAAAAAGAACAAAGAATGAAGGAAAGAAAATGTTTGCTTGCCATCATTTGCTAACAACTCTTTAAAGCTAGTTGTTGATACGGTAGTTAAAATTCAAGATTCTAGTGGCCTGCTCTGCTTTCTTTAAAGCATTTAAACCGCAGACTTGCTCATTCATTTTAGTGGTGGTTAGATTTGTACTGTGTGTTAGACTTTATTCAATGCCTTAATTACTTTTCTATTGCTGTTCAGAACAATTCATTTGGGACTTACAGTTTCAGAGAGTTAAAGCCATGAGTGTCATGGTGGGAACAATGACAGTAGCACGGCAGAC
>JADRCC010563362.1:0-11561 GCA_019843855.1 Hylomyscus alleni
TAATATAGGAAACCTCCAAAGAAAGAAAAGTCAAGGAGTGTAAGATATTGTAAATTATATGGAAGAAAGATTGTGAAACATGGCCATAGGAAATAAACAAGGCAAGTGACAAAGCCTTTAGTTTTCCCATTTTCTTAAGAAAAAGAAAATAAACATATGTTGATGAAATAAAAATCCATGTGAAATAAACATATGGCAATGAAGTAGAAATTCACATTTTTAGAAAGTGAAATCGAAAATTTAAAATGATAATTTCTGCATATTAGTCGTAAATTTAATTTTCCTTGGATGTAGAAATTAAGGAATTCAGTTATAATACACTTTAGTAATAAAGACATGTATCATTTTCACAAAATGTTTAGTCTTAAAATATTTAATGATATATATTTTAGACAATTTTTCTTTCAATTACATCATTCTCTTTATATTGTCCTTAAAATAAATATTGCCTGTCTTAAGAGATAACCCAATAATGCTTTCTATTTTGGTGTCAGGCCAGTAGTAGAGGTTTTCTCTGACTCATGTATAGGTAGGTTTGGAGAAGCTGAATTTCCTAGTGGCAGCTGTTGGATCTATAAGATTCTTTGGGGGTTTCCTGAGAGAAAGAATTTATTCTAATATTTGGGCCAGTCATGAATGCAGCATTGATAAAGAACCATAATATTTTTGTATTTAAAGTCCCTGACTATTCTTGTACCAACACACATAAAGACAATACATACATTATCTAGTCGTAATTTTTAACATTTCAGTATTGTGTTTAGCATCATAATTTTCAATGTAAAGAATGCCAATAATGTCTTTCTAATACTAGGCAATTGTGACATCTTGTACATTTGTTAATCGCTAAGTTCTGAAATTTTCAACAGATAACTTATGTATTTCTGTATCTGTATATATGTTACATTCTTACTATTTTGACAAGTTGAATGAATAAATTAATGTGTATGCCATACTCAGCAACGCTTAAACAGAAGACGACAAAACGAGATAATGGCCAAAATCCAGGCAGCCATTATACAGATCCCCAAGCCTGAATCTAACCGTACTTTGAAAGCCATTGAAGCCCAAAAACTGATGAAAAAGAAAAAGGAGGCAGAGGTAAGTGGTGGTCGCTTGTTGTCTTGTGTTTCTCTTAATAAAGAATGCCCTCTTTTGTGCCAGGCAGTGGTGGCGCACGGCACACGCCTTTAATCCCAGCACTTGGGAAGCAGAGGCAGGAGGATTTCTGAGTTCGAGGCCAGTCTGGTCTACAGAGTGAGATCCAGGACAGCCAGGGCTACACAGAGAAACCCAGTCTCAAAAAAAAAAAAAAAAAAAAAAGAATGCCCTCTTTCTCTGCACTGTGCAAGAGAGACCTTTCTAAGTTTTTTAATTTCTTTTCAAAACTCTTGTTTGCTCAGTAGCAGGATGTAACTTTAGCCCAGGGAGATAAAATTCCCAACGTTGGGGTTTCTCCTTGGACTCCTATGTTTATAGGGAGTCCACTAAATTGGGTAAGTGTTGGGAACACACTGTTCCTCTTTACCATGCGATGTGGCTTCTTATGAATCCCAGAAATGTTAATTGACTTGCTGCTGTTAAAATACCTGCAGTGGAGACATATTTTACTAGACCACACCGAGTGGCGACATTCCGATAGGATATTCTAATTATGGCATGGGAAGGTAATACTATGTTGTGATGATAATTCCTGACTGCTTCTATTTTTGTTGACCTAAAAAACAATAATTACCATTAATTCAACATCGCTCAAGATATGGACTGTCACTTTACTTTTTATTGACTTGTTTCCTCTCAGTTCTGTATTACCTTCTTCCTTAATCAATGTAAAGGGAACTGAAATCTAGATGCTGACATAGTTCACTGTAGCAGATGGGTGCTGGTTAAGAAGACATTGGCCTAGATCCCTAAACCCACAGTATTGTGTATTGATCTATGCCTCATTTATGAAACTCTAATAAAATATTTAGAGATTCGGATTTTAAAGCATGTTATTCACATATTTTTCTACCTCCATTTTTATACTTAGCAACTAAATTTCCCCAAGTCTTTGAAGATTTATTAATAAAAATTAGTGGTACATAAGCATGAGCTGAAATTATTTAGAGAAAAAGGTAAGTTAGGTTACATGGGAAATGTTTGAAACACGCAACACAAACATCTGTAAGAAATATTTATATTTTAAAAACATGTGCCTGGACTCTGATCAGTGTCAATTGCATTAGTAGCCTTTGGTGCACTATTAAAATGAGACTTCCTGCCAGGCAATGGTGGCACATGCCTTTAATCCCAGCACTTGGGAGGCAGAGGCAGGCAGATTTCTGAGTTCGAGGCCAGCCTGATCTACAGAGTGAGTTCCAGAATAGCCAGGGTTACACAGAGAAACCCTGTCTCAAAAAAATAAAAAAATAAAATAAAAAAATAAAAAAAGAGAGACTTCCTTCTGCAGAGATGATTCTATGGTTAACCTTACTGCACCAATAAGGACACAGATCTGTGTCTGTAATCCAGTACACAGAGACAGTATCATTCCCAGCAGAGAACGAGAGACCCCAAATAAAACAAGACTGAAGGAAGAAGTGAAATGAGAGGTTGTCCTCCTACATACACACACACACACACACACACACACACACACACACACAAACACACACACGCACACACAGAGTTTTAAAACGACAGGGAAGAATCATGAAAGAAGTGATTTGGGTGAGACAATTTCTATATTGTTTTAGGATAGCCTCATCTAAAAGAAGGAATCCCAATTACAAAAGTAGTCCACCTTGTCCTAACTTATCACTTAATTATTTTGAATTAGTACTATGAGTCACCTTTTAAAACTGATTGAACATGATGAAGTTTCTCAGTGGCTTTTCAAGGCAGAGAACTGATGACAAATTTTCTTTAAAGGATGTAGCCAACGAGATTAAGAAATTTGAAGCCCTAATAAAAAAGGATCTCCAAGCTAAAGAAAGGTAGGGTATGTTTTACTTCTCAAACACGTAGTCAGTGCTATGAAGAACCTTTGAATATGTACAAATAGGTCATGTAACATGACTGAAAATTCAAACTTTTCATTAACAACTTTGATCTATCATGCAAACGTGGGTATAAGGGAATGAAAAGTCATTTTATTTTTCTGTGCTGTTTATTTTGTTGTGTTCACATCCATTTTTTAACATTTACTAAAAGTGTTACCCTAATTTAAAAGTGCTTTTGGAAATCCTTAGTTGGATTTTAGTTTGGTTTCTTTCATGTCAGGTTCTCTGTGTTTATTACAGATTATAGCAATAAAGTGCATTGAATAAGGTTTCTCACCAAATGTTATGCAAATTTTTTCTGTAAATTGTGCCCCTTTACTAGCTTCATTTATCGAAATATGAACATATCCCATATCCCTTTATTTCTTATTGTAGGTCCTTGAAAATAGCCTATTAGATGCTACTCCTCTAGGTGCAGTGCAGAGCTTTCTAGACCCACCCCCCCGGAGCTCTCAGGGACTGGACCACCAACCAAAGAGTACATACACATGGAGAGACCCATGGCTCGAGCTGCATATGTGGCAGCCTTGTTCAAATCATTGGGAGGAGAGGCCCTTGGGCCTGAAGGTGTTTGATGCCCCAGTGTAGGGGAATGCCACAGAGGGAAAACAGGAGTGGGTAGGTGGGGGGGGGGAGAGCACCGTCATAGGGGCAGGGGGAGAGGTGATAGGATAGGGAGTTTCCGAAGGGGAGACCTGGAAGGGGGAAAACATTTGCAATGTAAATAAGGAATATTCAGTAAAAAAATAAAAATAAATAAAAATAGAAACTATCCAATTTACATCTTCCAGAATGTGAAAGAATTTCATATTTAGGGAGACTTCCCCAAAGTCAACAACACACTTCAGTTCCAGTTTAATGGTTCTGAGTGAGTCCAATGAGGAGTGAAAAGTCAGGAAACAAGTAGTAAAAATGGTCAAATATTGAAAAAAATCAATAAAATGGAAAATATTCATATCTCCTTTTTCTTACCCTATGCACAAATTGCATATGCCCTACCTCAATCTACATAGCCTTTATTGTCTTTGTCTCTGTCCTGTAAAAGCAGAATACTCCAAGGGACACAGGTGACAAGGAAGATCTGGAACTCTGTCCTTGTCTCTTCATGGTTTATTGTCTCTCCCGCCATGATTCTGCTGATCCACAAGTATGGGTGGGGCGTCCGTCATGGGGACTATTATTTTAATTCTTTTCTGTTTTGTTTTGGAATTGGTTTTGGGTTGTTGATGTTTCCCAGAAGGTTCAATTTAAACTTGCCAGAGATTTCCAAAGAAACTTGGAAGTAGGCATAGAATGGAGAGTCCAACAGCTCAGGGTGTCATTATAGGATGTCACGGGCCTGGAGGCTCAATTCAGACAAAAACTGTGGGACAACAGGCTTTTTAAGGACTTTTGATCGGTAACTACTTTTTAGATTCACTTTGAATTTTTAGGTAAGGCTCTTCTGGAATTATTTAGAAACTTCATACTAGCTTGGTTTTGTTTGCTTGCTTTTGGTTGGTTGTTTTTTTCTTTTTTATTAGATTTTTTAAATTTACATTTCAAATGTTTTCCCCTTTTCTGGTTTCCCCTCCAAAAACCCCCCTATTCTCTCCCCCTCTCACCATCCCACCCTCTCCCACTTCCTGGCCCTGACATTCCCCTACACTGGAGCATAGAGCCTTCATAGAACCAATGGCCTCTCCTCCTATTAATGACCGACTAGGCCATCCTCTGCTACATATGCAGCTGGATCCATGAATTCCACCATGTGTACTCTTTGGTTGGTGGTTTAGTCTCTGGGAACTCTGAGGGTACTGGTTAGTTCATATTACAGTTCCTCCTATGGGGCCTCAAACCCCTTCAGCTCTTTGGGTGCTTTTTCTAGCTCCTTCATTGGGGACTCTGTGCTCAGTCCAATGGATGGCTGTGAGGATCTGTATTTTTCAGGCACTGGCAGAGCCTCAGGAGACAGATATATCAGGCTCCTGTCAGCAAGCACTTGTTGGCATCCACAATAGTGTCTGGGTTTGGTGATTGTATATGGGATGGATCCCCAAGTGGGACAATCAATGGATTGTTATTCAAATCTTCAGTCTCTGCTCCACGATTTCTCTCTGCAACTCCTTCCATAGGTATTTTGTTTCCCCTTCTAAAAAGGATCAAAGTATCTAAACTTTGGTCTTCCTTCTTGAGTTTCACATAGTTTGTGGATTGTATCTTGGATATTCCAAGGTTCTGGGCTAATATCCACTTATCCATGAGTGCATATACCATGTGTGTTCTTTTGTGATTGGGTTACCTCACTCAGGATTATATCCTCCAGATCCATCCATTTGCCTATGAATTTCATAAATTCATTGTTTTTAGTAGCTGAGTAGTACTCCATTGTGTAGATGTACCACATTTTCTGTATCCATTCCTCTGTTGAGGGACATCTGGGTTGTTTCCAGTTTCTGGCTATTATAAATAAGGTTCCTATGAACATAGTGGAACATATGTTCCTATTACATGTTGGAGCATCTTCTGGGTATATGCCCAGGAGTGGTATAGCTGGGTCCTCTGGCAGTAATATGTCCAATTTCCGGAGGAACTGCCAAACTGATTTCCAGAATGGTTTTACCAGCTTGCAACTCCACCAGCAGTGGAAGAATGTTCCTCTTTCTCCACATCCTCACCAGCATCTGTTGTCACCTGAGTTTTTGATTTTAGCCATTCTGACTGGTATGAGGTGGAATCTCATGGTTGTTTTGATTTGTATTTCCCTGAATACTAAGGATGTTGAACATTTCTTTAGGTGCTTCTCAGCCATTCAGTATTCCTCAGTTGAGAATTCTTTGTTTAACTTTGGACCACATTATTTAATAGGGTTATTTGGTTGTCTTGAGTCTTAACTTCTTGAGTTCTTTGTATATATTGTATATTAGCCCTCTATCAGATATAAGACTGGTAAAGATCTTTTTCCAATTTGTTGGTTGCCATTTTGTCCTATTGACAGTGTCTTTTGCCTTACAGAAGCTTTGCAATTTTATGAGGACTCATTTGTCAATTCTTGATCTTAGAGCATAAGCTATTGGTGTTCTGTTCAGGAAAATTTCCCCTGTGCCCATGTGCTCGAGGCTCTTCCACACTTTCTTTTCTATTAATTTCAGTGTATTTGGTTTTATGTGGATGTACTTGATCGACTTGGACTTGATGTTTGAATAAGGAGATAGGAATGGATCAATTTGCATTCTTCTACATGCTAACCGCCAGTTAATCCAGCACTATTTGTTGAAAATGCTGTCTTTTTTTCTACTGGATGATTTTAGCTCCTTTGTCAAAAATCAAGTGACCCCAGGTGTGTGGGTTCATTTCTGGGTATTCAATTCTATTCCATTGATCCACCTGCCTGACACTGTACTAATATCAGGCAGTTTTCATCACAATTGCTCTGTAGTATAGCTTAAGGTCAAGGATGGTGATTCTATCAGAAGTTCTATTATTGTTAAGAATAGTTTTTGCTATCCTAGGATTTTTGATATTGCAGAAGAATTTGCAAATTGCTCTTTCTAACTTTGTGAAGAATTGAATTTGAATTTTAATGGGGATTGCATTGAATCTGTAGATTGCTTTTGGCAAGATGGTCATTTTTACTATATTGATCCTGCCAATCCATGAGCATGGGAGATCTTTCCATCTTCTGAGATCTTCTTCCATTTCTTTCTTCAGAGACTTGAAGTTCTTGTCATACAGATATTTCACTTGTTTAGTTAAGAGTCACACTAATGTATTTTATATAATTTATGACTATTGTGAAGGATGTTGTTTCCCTAATTTCTTTCTCAGCCTGTTTATACTTTGTGTAGAAGGTCACAGGTTTACTTGAGTTAATTTTACATCCAGCTACTTTGCTGAAGTTGTTTATCAGGTGTCTTAGTCAGGGTTTCTATTCCTGCACAAACATCATGACCAAGAAGCAAGTTGGGGAGGAAAGGGTTTATTCAGCTTACACTTCCACATGGTTGTTGATCACTAGAGGAAGTCAGGACTGGAACTCAAGCAGGTCAGGAAGCAGGAGCTGATGCAGAGGCCATGGAGAGATGTTTCTTACTGGCTTGCTTCTCCTGGCTTGCTCAGCCTGCTCTCTTATAGAACCCAAGACTTCCAGCCTAGGCATGACACCACCCACAAGGGGCCCTACCCCCTTGATCACTAATTGAGAAAATGACCCACAGCTGGATCTCATAGAGGCACTTCCCCAACTGAAGCTCCCTTCTCTGTGATAACTCCAGACTGTGTCAAGTTGACACACAAAACTAGCCAGTACAATTGACCCCTTGTCAACTTGACACACAAACACACCACTATTGAGCCTCAATCCTTATTTTTTTATTCATCTCCAAGATCTAAAGTCCCACAGTCTTTATATATTAAAAGTTCAATCAATTTAAAATGTCTAATATCTTTTAAAATTCAGTCTCTTAACTGTGGGCTCCACTAAAATACTTTCTTCCTTCAAGAGGGAAAAATATCAGGGCACAGTCACAATCAAAAGCAAAACCAACTCATGATCTTCTGGGCTCCTCTAAGGGCTTTGGTTACTTCTCCAGCTCTGCCCTTTGTAGCACACATCTTGTCTTCTAGCCTCCAGATGCCTGTACTCCACTGCTGCTGCTGTCCTTGGTGGTCATTGCATGGTACTGGCATTCCCAAAACACTGCTGTAACTAGCCTTTACCAATATCCTCTCATAGACTGTCTTCATGGTGCCAAGCCTCAACTCCTTTGCATGACACCTTCAGTCCTGGGCCATCAATTGCAAACTGAGGCTGCACCTTCACTTATTGCCTTCCATGGCCTCTCACTTTGTCGAGCCTTAGCTGCTCTTCATGACCCCTTTGTGCTGTCAAAACGAGTACCACCTGGGTGACTCTTACACATTACCAAGTCCTGCTGCAGCACAAGGTACAACCTTGGCTATCTCTGGAACACAGCCTCTTTAAGCTCTCAAAAAACACTTTCCAGAAGATGTCATCTCAGTAATGTTGGTCTCTTCTTAATCACCGCTAATTTCTTAGCTCCAGCTAACTAGCATCAATAATCTCAGTAATATAAAGTTTTCACCTTAGTAGTTCTGGTATCTTGTTAATCACAGCTGATACTTCAGCCCCAGCTAACCAGAACCATAGAATCTTCACAATCTAAACAACATGGTCCTGATAAGAGTCTTTAATCTTCCCTCTGAAATTTCACAAGCCAGGCCAAGAGAAATTGGTCTAAAGTTTTCTTTCTTTGTTAGGGTTTGTGTGGCTTAGGTATCAGAGTAATTGTGGCTTCAAAGAACGAATTGGTTACAGTACCTTCTGTTTCTATTTTGTGGAATAGTTTGAGAAGTATTGGTATTAGGTCTTTTGTGAAGGTCTGCTAGAACTCTACACTAAACCTATCTGGTCCTGGGATATTTTTGGTTGAGAGACTATTAATGACTGTTTCTATTTTGTTAGGGGATATGGGACTGTTTAAATCGTTGATCTGATCTTGATTTAACTTTGGTACCTGGTATCTGTCTAGAAAATTGTCCACTTCATCCAGGTTTTCCAGTTTTGTTGAGTATAGCCTTTTGTAGTAGGATATGATGACCCAAGAGGTTCCCTGGACCCAACAGGGAGGACATTAGCTGAAATACCCAACAAAGGGGTGATAGAACCTGTAGGGACCATATCCAGTGAATAGGCATGGCTCCCAGTTAAGCGATGGGGTCACCCACCCACCTCAAAAATGTTAATCCAGAATTCCTCCTGTCAAAAGGAAATGCAGGGACAAAGAGTGGAGCAGAAACTGAAGGAAAGGCCATCCAGAGACTGTCACACATAGGAATCCATCCCATCTGCTGACACCAAACTCAGACACTATTACTGATGCCAAGAAGTGCTTCCTGACAAGAGCCTGATATAATTGTCCTCTGAGAGGCTCTGCCAGAGCTGGATCAATACATATGCAGATGTACACAAGCACTGTATTGAACGGGGCTCCCCAGTGAAGAAGTTAGAGCAAGGACTGTAGGAGCTGAAGGGGTTTGCAACCCCAAAGGAAGAAAAACAATATCAACCAACCAGAACCCCAGAGCAACCAGGGACTAAACCACCAACCAAAGAGTACATAGGGGCTACTCACAGCTCCAGCTGGATATGTTGCAGAGGATGGCCTAATCTAGCATCACTGGGAGGGGTGCCCCTTGTTCCTGTGGAGGCTTTATGACCCAGGATAGGGGAACACTAGGGTGCTGAGGCAGGAGTAGGTGAGTGGATAGGGGAACACTCTCGTAGAGGCGGGGGAGGGGAGGGGATAAGGAGCTTATGGAGTGGAAACTGGGAAAGGGGATAACATTTGAAATGTAAATAAATAAAATAACCAATAAAAATAAGTAAATAAATATATTTTTATATTTAATGTCTATTTCATATTTGATAAAGATTAATGTTTATTATTTAAAATAAAATTAATTAAAGTTAACATTTAACAAATGTAATATTATTTAATAAATATAATATTGATATAAATATAATAATGTTCTTTTTATTGAAGTATTATTGAAATTTAGCCCACCAACTGTTTGTACAGAGAACAAGAAAAGAATGTCTTATGAGTTCAAAATTTATCTGAGAGCAACAAAAGTACAAATTATGATCTAGAATCTCATAGGATCTATGTAACAACTATGTATTAATCTCTCTCTCTCTCTCTCACACACACACACACACACATACACAAGAGTGCTTTTGTAGGAGGACTTCTGCCTATGTAAATATTGATGACTGTTTAGTCATGACGTGTTAGTAACACACATTTGTGCTCTTTTTAAATAAATTCTCTTGTATTCTGAATTAAATGTATTAGTGATAACGTGAAAAATGATAATTCATAATATAAACTCATTATTCTTTGGCAAGTAGCATCATATATTTTATACAGCTCTATCATGCCATTTTAATGCCTTTTAAAAGACATATGCAGATGAGAATTGATGATTCAACTGATCACACATAAACTGTTTCTTTCATTTTTAATGATAACTTTCAAAGAGCTATGAATTTAATGCTAAGAAAACATTTATTTCACTGAATTTTGGTGCTCATCTTTTGGGAAGACCTGTGCTGATGCCAGGTCAGACCTCTGCTGAGTCATGAGAGGTAGGGCCAACTTTCAGCTGCTAAGTTCCTAACAAAGGCTGGGCCGCTGCCCTAGGAAGTCATATGCCCATTTGAGAGTACTTAGAGTAACCTGCACCGTTGTGAGAGAGAACAGAGGAGCTGTAGATGGGACCATTCACAGAGGAACTGTGTTCTCCATTTCTAGCCTATTGTCATTGAAGCATCTGCCCTGACATTGGATTATCTACAGTTTGCCTATTGTTGACTTAAAACAGGAGAAACAATAGTTCAGTGGAAAGTTGCAGAAGAGAAGCCAGGGTCTCTAGATGGCAGAGCATAAGATCTGAGAAGAGATACGCTTAAGAAAAAAGCTATGTTAAGGATCTCAGACGGACAGATCTAAAACTGATATAAAGAAACTGGAGGGCTGGTGAGATGGCTCAGTGGGTAAGAGCACCAACTGCTCTTCCGAGGGTCATGAGTTCAAATCCCAGCAACCACATGGTGGCTCACAACCACCTGTAACGAAATCTGATGGCCTCTTCTGGTGTGTCTGAAGACGACTATAGTGTACTTATTTATAATAATAATAAATCTCTAAAAAGAAAAAAAGAAAGAAAGAAACTGGAATCAGCAGTAGGTTACAGGCTTCTACATTTACCCAATGCTTGTACTCACAAATTAACAAAGGGCAAAGCAGCTTTCTCCAGGAGTCTTCCATTATTATTTCAAGGAAGGGACATGTGATCACACTGTGTTAAAATCTAACAAGAATCTGTTACCTTTAGTGTATCCAAGACTTCTTTAGACACAACAGACCAGACAACTACAGAACTGCTCAACACTTATTCAGATGATGACTACATTAAAAAGATCCAGAAACGCCTAGAAGAAGATGCTTTTGCACGTGAGCAAAGGGAAAAACGACGACGTAGATTGTTGATGGACCAATTAATGGCCCATGAAGCACAGGAGGTGAGATATGTGATGTTAGTTCTACATGAACATTGCCTAGAACTTCAGAATACATGGCCTTCTGTTTATACAAACAAGTAATATATATATATATATTGTTTGTCACTCTGAGTCGGATCTCATAGATAAATCCTTACATCATAAAAACAAAATCCTACTTATAAATTTTCAAAGCACCCTCATTAGTAACTATAGACCCTAAAGTACTCAGTTATTTATAAGTCGTACTGTGGCCCATCCCTCCAAAACTGTCAGTTACGGAACTGGTTAAAAGTTACCTGAGTGCCGGGCGATGGTGGCACATGCCTTTAATCCCAGCACTTGGGAGGCAGATGCAGGTGGATTTCTGAGTTTGAGGCCAGCCTGGTCTACAGAGTGAGTTCTAGGACAGCCAGGGCTACACAGAGAAACCCTGTCTCGAAAAAAAAAAA
>JADRCC010563364.1:1803-16130 GCA_019843855.1 Hylomyscus alleni
TCTCTCTCTCTCTCTCTCTCTCTCTCTCTCTCTCTCTCTCTCTCTCTCTCTGCATGAGGAAGAAATGAGGAAGAAATAAAAATGCTCAAACTTGTAGAAAAACCTGTCTTCTTAAGTCTTCATAACACTTAGAAAACCCTTAGGCCAAAGCAAATATTTCCTATTGCCACATAGAGACCTTTATGATAGCAAAGCACGTAGCTCTCAGCTTGGAATTCACACTTAATCATTTTCTATTAGAGGAATAAAAGTAATACCACACTGAGAAAAAAATGGATGTGAAACAAGATAGTGGAAACTACATGTACATTCCCTTTATGGATTTTGATCCATTGTTGGTCCTAAGTCACAGAGGAAGAACACAAAAACTGTCATTAAAAATATTACCTTTTAATATTTGTTTTACCATTTTTGTATTCGCTAAGATATTCTCACCTTAAAATTATCTTTAGAGAAGAACTCCTTAAACACACCTCTCTAACCCTCCTAATGAGGTAGGAGTCTTCCTGCAATTATTTTGAAGAGTTGTACTGCTAATTATAACAGAAAATTGTAGCCCATGGGGGAAAATGTATGTGAAAAATAATGAAATGTGATGATCTTAAAATGGCTGGCAAGTCTCTTATATAGATCTATAGTCTCTGTGCTGCTTTTAAACTTGTTGTCTAGATTTATACCATGAGCTATTCGCACTTTTGCTGATCAGCTTGTTTTATTTGAGAATTTTAATCATGGCATTTGCCAGAATCCCACTGAGCTAGTACATGTCTAGAAGACTCCAAATTTGGAAAGGATTAAAATTGCATTCACTCATTTTTTTCTAAACACATTCAACAACATCCCTGATTTCCCTCAAGTATTATACATGAAAAAAATTTGGTTTGCCTAGAATAGCAGAGTATGTTTTTGTTCAGTTAATATGTTCAGTTTAACCCATTAAAATTATACTTTCTTTCCAAATTGTACAAAAACTCAATCTCTTAACTGTTAAATTATCTATCATATATCTATATTTTTCTATTACCTATCATATGTCTGTCTGTCTGTCTATCTATCTATCTATCTATCTATCTATCTATCTATCTATCTATCCATCTATCTATCTATCTATTATCCACTATGAACTACCTATGAATATCTATATATGCATATATACATGTAAAGTATATAATTAATAAAACAATGGCAATGCCTATAATGAACTCACTTTTAGTTACATATAGTCATAATCAGTTAGTCCAAGATAAAAACCTCATGATTATCTTAGATATCTTGTATATCTCAGACCCTGGAACTTTCATTTATTTAGCCATTCATCACTAGCTCTGTCTTATATGTCACACACAGCTCAAAACTTTGACCTCATCTCTCATATGATTTTGGAAATGTCTTTTTTATAAAAGAAATAATATTATTAAGAGACTTTCATAGTGCTAATGCTAAATATTTTTACCTAGAGAAATTATCTGAATCTGAAGCCAATATCAGAAGCTGCTCTGTTGTGTCCTAAAAAAAACCATACCCTTGCAGCCATTCACCACGTCTGGCTCTTATACTCTTTTCACTCTCTCTTACACAGTGATCCCCAAATAGAGGTATCAGTGAAGTACAGTATATATATTTCCATTTAGAGATAAGCATTCTTTCATTTTCTGTACCTGGGCCACTCGTGAGTCCCTGATATCTTTACAGCCATGGCAATAGAACAGTAATGGGTAGAAGTCTTTAGCCTACACTTCTTACTGTCTTTCCAGCCTCCCCTATGTGAAAGCCTTTGCTATATTTAAATTAATACTTGAAACACACTACAGAAATTATGAAAAGAAACTTAAAGTCTAGAAAAGCATAATAGCTACTTAATTAGCTTCTGCATTATCAAGAGAACAGCGTGTTCACTTTGTTTTGTTATTTATACCAGGAACTTACATTTGAGGCTCAACTGGGGTATCTCCTTTTCCATTTATATTTTCAGCAGAGGACAGTGAAGAACCACATGGAAATTAGTTTGTTTAAGGTTGTGTAACTCAGAACGACAACTCAAGAAACAGGACTCAAAGGAGAAAAGGAAGAAGACAATGAGACTAAGTAGTAAGAAAGAGAGAGAGCAAACTAGAGATCACCAAGAGGACCTGGTGCAGACTTCTTAGGAAAAGTGAAAGAAAAAAAAAAGAATGAGAAAGTTCTATAGAGGTGAATGCTCGCAGCCAACCATTGGACTGAGCATGAGGTCCCCAAAGGAGGAGTCAGAGAAAGGAGCTGAAGGGGTTTGAAGTCCCATAGGAAGAACAACAATATCAACCAACCAGACTCTCTCAGAGCTCCCAGGAACTAAACAACCAACCAAAGGGTACACATGGTGGGACTCATGGCTGTATCTGTAGCAGAGGATGGCTTTGTTGGGCATCAGTGGGAGGAGAGATCCTTGGTCCTGGGAAAGCTCGAGGCCCCAGTGTAGGAGAATGCCAGGGTGGGGAGGTGGGAATGGGTGGCAGGGGGAGGGAGGAAGGGATTGTGGGTTTCTGGATGGGAAACTAGAAAAGAGGATAACATTTGAAATGTAAATAAATACAATATCTAAGAAAAAGGAAAGAAAGAAGAAACATATATTCTAATTCCCAGATTTCTGGTGTAGTAGACTTGTCTGAAAATAAGGCTCTATATAGTAAGTCAGCATGGATGAATGGTTCTTTGATAATATTGCAATGATTCCAATCTCATTTAAAGGATTTTAAATGTTTGAACACATAAATGTTTAATAAGTGCTTTCTGTAACTTGAGTATAACTCTGACTTATTTTCAAGAATGTTATGACATTTAAAACTGATTCAAAGAATCCTAAGACATTCAAACTCTTGAAAGTGCTGAGTCTAAGTTTTCCTTCATTTTAAATGTTTTACAACTTTGCGCTAAAGTCTAAATGTTTAAGTAACACCTACATGTCAGACTTAATTGTCTATTACTTTGTTTCTGGTAACTGGACAGACCTGACAGTCTTCAGTATAGACAACTTGTGCTTCTCATCAATGGCTTCTGCAGTCTCTATCCACGCTCTGTTAAAACACACATGTAAATCAGGCCTCACTGTCTGTTTCTGTTTCGAGTTGGGCTTTTAATTCATTGTGATGGATTTTGTCTTTCAAGTCATGCCAGATCTCCGAGGACTGATGTGTTTTGTCTGTCATTCTCTTCACACTGTGTGATTAAATTGGTTCTCTTGCTTTCAGGGAGACAAGCTAAAAAGCCTAAGAGCCCATTTCAACCCAAATGTGTAATTCAATCGTTTTACTATCAGAATTCTAGTCATTAGCCTGGGTTTGGATACAAAGGAATTGCTATAATCTCTAATGGTTTCTCCCTTATACCCTTTGAAGACAGGATTTTAAATGAAAAGCATGGTTCATACACATAGTACTTTGAAACAACTTATTAAATAATGTTTCGTACAATGCTTATTTTAAACACTATCAGATAGCATATTAAAATGAAATAAATATATTTTTCAGTAGGAGAATGTGCAAGCAAAAATATTGTTCACTGATATGTAACTAAGGATTATTTTAGCAATTAAAAATGTATCTGTATGTTTGTATGTGTATCCATATATGTTTCCAACAATGAGTCATTTGATGAGATGAAATACTGGATTTTAATGATTTTCCTATTGTTTGTTTCTGAGAATTGACTCATTTTTTTAATTTAAATTCTAATTATTATTCATATATCTTGGAATCTAGATAAAACTAGGCTCATATTCTTATTTGTAGCCTTGCCTTGAAGTATTTAAATATTTTAACATGCATATTTAATATACTTAGGTATATACATATATTCACACATGTATTATTTATGAATGAATCTATTTATATATGAAAATAAATAACTCTTTAGAATACCTGATAGTAGAATACCTGATGCACTCAATTGGAAGTATGGTATTTAGGGTCTATGGAGAATGATAAATTTTATGATAAATTTTAGCAACTATAGATTGCAGGTATTGTAAGTTATACCTTCTGCATGTGTGTATGTGTAATTTAATGTTATGTCATGTAAATATGGTATTATTATGTATTACATATATGTTACATATTCACATACACACACACACATACATACACACACACACATTTCCAATGAATTTAGTAAAACTGTATTCCAGGCTGCCTTCACATTTCCCTTGACACTGGATCCTGGAGTCAAAAAGTCCATGATGATTAAATACCATAACAAGAGCAATGGCACTGGAAGGTCATTGTGCCGTTATGGAGTATATCATAATCCATTTCTATTTGGAATAAATGACTGGGAAATACATGTAATATGAGGTTTCATAATAAATTTAATCAGAAGAACTTTTGGATAGTGTATTTTGTATTTTCAGTGAACCTTTTGCTAGTTGGCTGATAATATGATTTTTTTCCAATTCATTAGTAACTGTTTTCTACTATTAATACTTAAGAGTAACACACATTCAATGCCAAATGTCAGGAAAGATAAAGACAATTTTTATTTGATTACCTGGACATTGATAGCACACACTTTTCATCCCAGCATTCTGGAGGCAGAGGCAGGCAGATCTCTGAATTCAAGGCCAGTCCCGTCTCAGAGGGTGTTCTTGGACAGCTAAGTCTACACACAAACAAACTGTTTCTCAAACAAGCAAAAGAATTAAATTAACTTGTAGATGGTCACATAAATTTATTATAACCTTTACTGACGTGGTATGTGGCATCAAATTGAAAAAGTATAAGTATGCACTAGTGCTTGTTTTAATGGCTGCGTAGTTCTGAAGTTCTCATGAAATGCTTCTTTTCCCTCATTTGTTTAACATTTGCTGCTAACACAGTTGTTGTGAATGAATGAATGCATTTCACCCATTAAACTCACCTCCTGTTTCCATTTGCATTCGCTGTGTGAGATGAAGATGAAGTGAGAAAGTGCCTGTCAGAGCTAACATCACTCACGTGAATGGTCAGTCGCTGCATATTATAATCCTTGTGGGATATTTTGAAAACATGGCCCTATTTTGTTTTATTTATCCATTAACAATGGCAAAGAACCCTTTACAAATTTAGCTGATTGCATATTAATAATAGTCCTGGCATTGTTGCAATAAACCAAGACAATAAAACTATCCCTCTTGATCTCATCGGTGTACATGCTCTGCTGTATTTGATGTCAAGTTCTCGTCTTGACGTCATTGACGATTGATTTATAGACACATGGACTGAGGCCAAGTTCCAGTATACAGGAGAAATAGTCATTTATTACCTAAGAAGTGTGTATGAGAATTAAAAAAAAATGTTAAAGTAAGTAGGAAGCAGTAAATTTGAGATATGCTGAATTTGTTGATGTTGATCGATATTATATTTTAAAAACTTTTATAAACTGATCATCAAACCGTTCACAAATGTTCTGAAAACCTAACTAATATCTTTCAATGTTGTTGGCACATAGCAGCTCCCACGTATCCCCTACTGGATATTCTAAACATTTGAAAGAAACTGAAGTATTCCTAACTATGAATATGCTGATGGAGGCGGAAACTGAGTACAGAAATAGCAGCATCTGCTCAAAAAAACTGCATTCTCAAACCACACATTTCTTATACTATCAGGCAAGTATGAACTCTCAAATCCCATTATGCACCTACATTTTCCATCTCTTATACCCAGCCCAGAAGGAATTCTGAGGGAAGAAAGACAGAAAGGGCACGTCTTACTATTTTTATCCCACTCCTGACACAACTTCACCTAAGCTTTGGAAATTCCAGTTTCAAATCAGGGTCAATATTGCATTATTACACACGACTAAAACCTGAACACATGTACTCTCAATTCTGGAAGTATTGGACCATATCTAAGAAAGTTATCAATTTATATTTTCTAAAATATATTTCTAATTTGAAAAATTATTTTAACTTGAATATTAAAATGATACAAATTAAAGGCAGGTTGCATGTATTTGGATCATGCAGAAAAGTATAAGGATTCATTTAGTTAGGTAGCAAAAATGTCTTTAAAATTGGAATTGGAATTGAGCGTGTTTCATACTAGAAGTTATTACTATGCTAATCATAACTGCAATAAAGATAGCTCTATATTAGTTATAACTTTTTTATTATAATTGTAATAAATGTAACTATTGTTTTTGTTTGTTTCAAGTGGGAATATATCTCATTTCTGAAATATTTATCAATTTTGCAGATTATGATTCATTTCTTTAAAAGAATTCAATCAGCTCCCTAAATAATTTTGTGTTTATCAAATGATAAAACATAAAGCATAAAGGAAGATCAAATAGAATTGAATTTAAATGTGATTCAGTAGCTATTTAGACTGACCACAAAGGTCCTTACACTGTCTAAATTTTTCAGCTCTACTTAAGCCAGCTAAGTTTTTTGTTTCCAATTAAACTTGCCTTTGGCGATGCTAATCTAGTGAAAGTGAAATATTAACTGTATCATTAAAGTTTCCATTGCTTAGGAAACACATCAATACAGAAATAAAAGTAGGTAAATAAATGAATGCCTTCAGACTAAGTCCTCACACGGAGAGGGCAGGACAGCTTTCTGAAGTCCTTTATAGAAACTCTCAGTCCAGTTACTGTGGAATCTTTCCTCATAATTCATCCTCATTTCTACTGATAGAGTCATACTGGGGTTACGACCTCAGTGGATGAGTTTTGGAAGCATGTAAGAACTCATTCAGTTGGAGAGACCTTCCTTGAACATCAGTGTATACTCTTTACAAACATTGATAAGATAATTAGCTGTCCTCAAATATAAGAAATTTAGCATGAATAAATACCTACATTTTATGTATGACAGTCTTTTGTAATTATTATGACTTAAGAGACATTTGTAAGCCGCTCAGTGGTGGCGCATACCTTTAATCCCAGCACTTGGGAGGCAGGGGCAGGCAGATTTCCGAGTTTGAGACCAGCCTGGTCTACAGAGTGAGTTCCAGGACAGTCAGGGCTACACGGAGAAACCTTGTCTCAAAAAACAAAACAATCAAACAAACAAAAAACCAAAAAAAAAAAGATACACTTGTAAAATGTTTCAAATTTTACATTTGCAAAAATTTTTCAGTGTAAGTAGCTCTGCATTTTAGAAATACTTCTGTGCAGTATCACATACTTAAGAAGCATTGTGGCCAGAAAAGTTTGTAAATAAAAGCAAAAGACCTCTATTCCTTGCAATATATTGGAACCAGAACATGGCAGTGTTAGAAGCATTTGTTATATAATCTATTTGGTATAGTATAGATCAAGACAGAAATAAAAATTATCAATTATATAACTCCTAAATTAGTTTAGATGAGCTTCAAAAACATTGAAACCCACACAAAGACTTAGATCTAAGAATGCAGTACAAACTATGCAGTAAAAGTTTAAATTAATTGGAATTTAATGTATTTGCCAGTGGGGATAAGTATGCTGCTTTGGTTGTTTGCTATTATCTTGTAGAGAATTTTGAAATATTAATATAGCAAATTACAAGTAGGATTCAATAAAAATGATATAGAAACAACAATAACTTCCTAATTTATGATTTCCTAGGTTTTAGTATATTGCTTTGCCTTATACTACTACTGAGTCATTGTTACTACAGATAATTTAGAAATGCTATTACATCTAAACTTTTCATATGAGGGTAGTCCAAGTACACATGGAAATAGATATTAAATTTATTTATATTATGCATTTTTATGTTTGCCATAGTCATATCTCCATGAATAATAACAGTATAATTTTATTGTATAATGAATTCAACGATTAATCTCAACAATGAATAAATTATTTTTCTCAATACACTCAAAATATCTGTTTAATTTTTTTTAAACTTTTTCTTGCCTCCTGGCTCACATATATTCACTGAAAATCATAAAATAATAAACATTATTTTCTAAACTTTCCTGTTTTAATAATTCTGTAGTAGAATATAAATAAGTTAATGGGTGTGAATATGAACTTTTTAAACAAATATTAATTTGAGCTAAAATCCCTCACACTCCATTCAAGTGTAGGGAAGGGACTGATTTTCTCACATTATGTCAGTTTCTTTATCCAAAAAAAATTAATGAATGTTCCTTCATCATTGACTATTTTTAATCACTTACAGTTTGAACTGCTTGATGGTAAACTCTATGTTTTCTGTTTTGTTAGGCACATTTGTGAGATTTGATTAATCACTTCGCTTGAGTAAACACAGGACTTCTTAAGCTGAATAATAAACTTCACTTTCCCTAAGCCAAGAGAAATGTTTTGAATGATCCATTCAGAAGAAAGAGGTAAACAGTGACGTCAAACATTTTCAGATATGTATTTGCAGATTGTTTTACTCAAGAGTGAAAAATAAAGTTCAAGTCAAAATTAATCATATAATCTTAAGAACAACAGAACTGTCTCCACTTCAGAGAGCTGGTCCATAGCATGTACTTACCCTTACCTTAAATAAGGCACAGACAACTGATATATTCTTAAATTTGACTGGAGCAATGTCTCAATATTTTGCAATAAAGAAAAGCTCTTATTTACATACTTATTTGTTCATAATTTTAAATTTTAAGAGAATAAAGATAGAAATTACCTATTTTTGTCAATTATGTTCAAGAAAATAGATTGAAATATAAAGGACATTTTTAAAAGAAAAACAATTAAGTGATACCTCCTACAAGACAAAAATGTCAGGAAGTAAAACAGCTGAAAAGGAGTCAATAGGAAGTGATAACAAGCTGTAGAATTTTGGATTTTAGATACTTATTAGAACAGTTATACATGCATAGCTAAACATGAATACCTGTTCAAATGAATAGGGATTTCACTAAATATTTAGTTTTTTATTTCAAAAATTAAAAGTAATAAATTTACAGGTTCCAAATTATTTGTGCATTAAAGGAAGTCATAGAAATAGTTCCAAATAACTATTATAATACCAGTCACTTAATGGTACATTATTTTGTAGTTATTATTCTAGTTCTTTTCAGGAGTTTACAAGTTAATATGTGATATGATAATACTTAAGTGTCACATACATGAAAATTTAGGTTACACTAAATTACTTCCTATTTCTTAGTACATTCTTTTAATAGAATAATAGAGATGTACACAAATCATGTGGGAGAGACCTAAGTTTTTTTTTTTGTTTTTTTTGTTTTTTTTGTTTTTTTTTTTTAACTCACTCTGTAGACCAGGCTGGCCTCGAACTCAGTAATCCGCCTGCCTCTGCCTCCCAAGTGCTGGGATTAAAGGCGTGCGCCACCACCGCCCTGCGAGACCTAAGTTAAGGAAATTGAGAATGCATACTCTTCACAAGAAAAGTCACAATACATATTTGGCTTTGTTGACTGGAAGATGTATTTTTCATCTTGGACTAATTTCACTTCCTGTATTGAGCTCTTGGCAGATGTCTCACTGGTGTGACCCTAACATTTTCAGGTCTCCACCACAACCCAAATTTAACATTTAAAGCTATATACAATGTAATTTTAGGCTCTCTTGGCCTCTCAAGGCTGTCTCACAGTGACTTCAGCAGTCATATGTTGCCAGACATCCACACCTTTCTGATTCCATGCAGCATAAATCTATGCTTGTATCTCTTCTGCCTCAAAAGCCATGGAAGCACTGCCAAACCTGACAAGCTGCTCTAGATGGACTCTCTCCCAATCCCAACACATTAGCTGCAACTTTTATACATTGAAGCTACTGCTGCCTAGGAGGAGGAAACCAAACCCCTGTTCTCCTTTCAAGTGGTGAATGTTCCCTGGGTGGGAGTTTGTTCTGAGGGCACCCTCCAGTGTATAGCCGTAGATCTCTCCTTAAAAGTATTAAACTCTTGAAAATTATTCTCCTCCAATATACCATGGCCAATACATGAAGATTCCAAACACACACTCTTTTTATTTTATATCGCTTTCTGCCCAACTTTCTCTATTTCACTGAAGAATTCAAAGTTATACTTTTTGAAATTTTCTTTACCAAAGAAAAAAGTCATTTTGTAAAAAGACTTACCCTCAAGTCAGCTCTTAGCACGTGAGAAAAAAGAAAGTATCTAGGGTTTTTTTTCTTTTCCAAGAGCTCATCCAAATGACCTCTAGCCGAGTTGCTTATGTTATTGCCCTCTGAAACCTGACGAGCTGGACTTCTCTATGCCCATCACTCTCAGTTCTACAAGTTTCCCTGATTCCTACTAGAACAGCCTATTGCTCTCTACTTAGAGGACTAAGGACTTACACATTTCCCCAAAGTCTAATTTGTCAATTTCCTCACAGAAATACTCCATTCGCAAGCTCAGGTACTTTCTTTTTCTGTGATGGAATTCTCATATCAACATATCTTACACGAAGAGGCGCTCAGTTTATGAGACAAGGGAAGTCTACAATGGGACTATAGAAATGTAAGGTCTAGCCCTAGTGGCCCACCTCTTCAACAGAGCTCCATGTCCTAGAATTTCTTTAACATCACAAAACATCCCTCCATCCAGAGAACAAATGTTCAGAATTATGAGCCAGAGGGAGACATTTCTTACTCAAACCATCACATCCAATTGGGTTCAGGAAGAACCCAGGCCATTAGATTTGCAGAAAGTCACATACTGAGTTTCCTCTGCAACTCTTATGAAATGCTAGGCTTTGTAGAACCCATAGAAATCTCTAAAGACAAATGGCAAACGGTGAACATGTTGGGAAAGGTTGAGATTTGAGCATTTTGAAGGGGTTTTTTTTTTTTTTGAAATAAAACATGTTCTTAAAGTGATTATTTTGAATATGTTATTTTGAGTCAGGTATTTTCAATTAATCAACTATGCGAAATGTGAATATAGATAAATTTAGCCATTTTAGAAGAGAAAATCAAGATTCTGAGGATAAATACTATCTATGCATTTGTTCCTAAAAACTACATGCTTTGATTCTTCTTGAAAATTTTTCTGTTTTTTTCTTGTTTTGTCGTTGTTTTTAACAAAATGCCAGAAATGTAGTAGTATTTTAGAGGATCGTGTTCAGAAATCTATAATTATCTGAATTCCATGAATACTTATGCAGGCCGACAGTATCTCTCTGCTATATATTTTGACCAAAAAGCTATGTTGTATTTTTCCATGAGTGGATACCACTTAACAAGAAAATTTGAGAAATAAAAAAAGTAGGATAAAACACTAACATTTATTTACATTGTGTACTCTAGATATTTAGTCCATTCTGGCGTGGCCTTGAACAAACTGTTCAACTGTCTGAAAGGGGTTTCCACAATGTTAAGATGGAGACTGTTGATAAGTAATGAGTTAGACCATCTAGAAGACAGCATATAACATAATACACTTTAACGGAGTGCAAAACATGTGATTGTAAAAGTAAATATGACCAGCCTTTTGATTTTATAAAGGTATAGTTTCTTACATAAAAAGATTTATATCTGTTATTTACACAGAAGTTGTCATATGTTAAACTACAAAATATAACTTAATTCTCATGCATTTTCAAATTTCTTAGAAATCAGTTGCTATTTCTTGTTATTATACCTCTATTATGCTAAAAAGATAACTTGAGAGTGACCATTTGAACAAATATTCTGTATAGCACATAGTATAGTTAAGTATAAACAAGGTACTTATAAAATTTTGGACTTTGTAAGACTAATTTTGAATCTACTGGACAACAATTACCCAGTCTCTTTCTGCAAGCCATCAGCAAACATGCTCCAGTTTCACATTGTCCTTGGAGGCTAAAGAACATTTAATTTTCCTCAGTTTTTGTAAGATATGAATACATTCAACTACAGATTTTAACTATATTATGTCTAATCTTGTTATCTACTCTTTGCAAGTATACATACAACATTTGGAAAACAAATTATTAAAAATTATTTACATTAGTAAATGTGAAGAGAAAATGTTCATATGCTGTAGTGACAATTTTGGAGTTCATGTGGATTATAGACTTGCACACAGACCCATCCAGGCTCTAAATGCGGTGGCTGGGCTAAGCCTTCTACTGTAAGGCTCAGACAGATGGCCTTGCTTTTATAGTTTGTCTGAGTAACAAAAGCAAGAATAAAAACAAACCAAACAAAACGATTGATTCGTGTGATAAAAATATCTAGGAACTGTAGATTTTTTTCCTCCTGGAAGTTTATAGACTGAAACTGCTGGCCTACCGAGACCTGCTACTGAGACTGTCTAAGCCTCAGTCACCCTGTGCTGAGGTTCCTCTTTCACTAGTAGTCCTGACTCCATCTCTACCAGAGTGTGCATAGCCCACTTGACACTGTCTTTTCTCTGGTCTCTTTTGTTGTTGTTGTTGTTGCTTTGGTTTTTGTTTTGGTTTTCTGGTTGTGTGTGCGTGTCTGTGTGTGTATATGCGTCTATTGTTCATTTCTTCATTCCTTTGTTGTACCTAGGCAGGATTCCAAAACCAAGCTTATGGGTTGAGGTACTATACACTATTCAAATTACAATGTAATGTTTGAATGTTTAAAACCATTTAGATTTTTCATAAGAATTTTTTCAATAGAAAAATGTTTTCCCTCCAGAGAAATGATAACATATTAGGGCTGAAAGAGTATTATAGTGTCTGACTGTGGTTTAATCAAAGTTGTGTTCCAAAAACATTGACTGGTTTTTTTTCTTTCTTTTTTTTTATGCTCTATCAGTATAGAGCACAGGCAAGTGGCACTCACTAGCTGAAGAAGCATGTGCTAGCTATCAATACTCAGAGAATATATTTTTAAAATTTCCAGTCTTACAGTCATTTCTAAATATGCTATAACCCAGAACAACCTTCATAGCAAAAATTATCTCCCCTGAGCCAAATTATCACCATATCGTATCCAGAGTACAATTATCCTCAGTAGGATAGCAGATAATTGGGATGCGCATAGACACATATGTTTTATCACTTTTCTACTGTTTATACTCTTACTGTATTTTCTCTAAAATGTGAGAAAAGTCATAATACTTCTTAGCAGTCAGAATAGCCATTAACAAGGTGTTCCTGTGCTCCAATTTAAGTGCATAGAAAGTGAACTAAAAAAAATAGAAGTACTACAGAGTGTAGAATTCCATCCTCCCCTTGACAGCTAAGAAGGTGCCACAGTTCACATCCAAACACTTTATGGAAAGATATTTTTCTTAGAGGAACAATAAAAAAATCAAATTAAAAAGTTTCTTTTGAAGTCTTCTGACTTCAACATTCACATGCAGACCTACTTTAAATTATTATTATTATTATTATTATTATTATTATTATCATTATTAATTATTATTACTGTTACAGAATACTAGTGTCTTTTCTCTGATATGGTATCTAAGACTGAAGCCCAGAACTCACCCCAAATAGGACAGAAAAGCACAGAGATCTGACTTACTGTAGCGGAATTTCTGGGATTCTAACTAGCAGGAATAATTGAACTGCGGAAACCTGGGTGAAGGAAACCAAGGAGTAAAACCTTGTAGAGCCTGTGTGCCCCCGCCAGTCCCATTAGGGCTGTCCACGGAGGTACATGTTAGAACTCACTGTAGGACAACCAGAAAATCTCCTCTTGGCTCTGGCAGGGAGGAAGAGTAACAGCCCTGCCGTGCAGGCATGGGGTGGGGGTGGGGTGGGGGTGGGGTGTGGGTAGGGGGTTCTGGGGTACATGTTTCCTTACCAGGCTAAGGGAATGAGAATTTCTCCAGCAGGGAAAGGAGATCTCCCCCTTCCTCACACCCGGTACCTGTCTGTCACAGGAGAGAAAATGCAAAGGACTGACATGGACTTTAATTTAAACCAATAGAATAGCCAAGCAGAAGAAAGAGCTTATTATTTTAAGGTAAGTTATATAAGGAAAACTAAAAATACTAGAACATCTACCTATAGCAAATGTTAAAATATTATAACTTCACTCCAATTTAGAAAATTCTGTTACTGTAGTTTCTGTTACATGTTTTCACAGATCTAGCATGTACCAAAAATAACAGTGCTAATAATTGAAGATTTATTTGAATTAATCCCTTGTTTCTTATATTGCATGGCAAGAAAAACCAAATGCATTTAATTTCGTACCTATTTTGAATGTATATTTAATATATTCTTTCATAATCGTTACACTCTTGGCTCTGATCCTGTTACTGACCTCCTGATTTTCCTGTGTTCATTCTATGCCCCCAGTTACTTGCCTTAAATTTCATGACACTACTGTGTGGTAACAAAGACACTGTTGGTGTGAATAGACCTTGAATGGCTGAGCAGTAAGGATGTCGTGCAAACTGTTACACAAAGACTAAAACTTATAGGGAAGACTAACGCAGAATCAGTTCCACAGCCTGAACCCAACATGAAAAGAGATTT